>ML790085.1:262489-281761 GCA_009831015.1 Picea engelmannii
GTACCAAGGCAAGTGTTTCTCTTCCCTAGGTGCCTAAGGGGGAGAAAGTGCCGAATGTGGGTCCTAGTCATTTAATTTGTGAGATGCAAATTAAAATGTGACTTTATGATTAAAGTGAGGGTGAGTGAAGAGACACCAAATCTTAGCCACCCGTCTAATATAATCTCAATCATTAGATTATAAAACTCCTCACCTTCCCTCATGAGTTTGACTTGGGCAAGAGGGCACGCCCATTCTTGAGTAGTTGAAGAATTCTTGTTGAGAGAACAAGAGGAGTTCAAGCATTCTTGTTGAGAGAACGAGAGAGAGAAAGAGAGAGGTCGAGATGAAGAAAAGAGATAGCAGCTGAAATTTCTGGGAGTATTGGCATGCATTCCAAGTCTGCCAAACAACATTTAGTGGCACAAAAATTGAGTCTTAGCAGAGTTTTGGCATGAATTTCGAGACAGTCCATGCAACATTAATTGTTGGGACAGTCGTACAGTTGTACGGTTTTTTGGTTCAGAAATCAAGGAGCAAAGATACATGAATGTCTAGATAAGTTTGTGTAAATTTCTAAAGATGAATATGTTGTAAAAGAATTTCTCAGAAGCTCATAAATAATACAAAGCCCTCTCTCACTGGTTTTCCCCTTATGGGTTTTTCCAGGGTCGAAGTTAGACCGAATATCTTTGTGTCTATATTTTCTGAGTTTTGCATATTGATGATATTTTATTTCTGCATTGAAAACGATGTTCAGAATCCTCATGTTTCAATTCTGAAGTTTATTTTCTATTAAGTTTTTATATGCTGAAACAGTGTTGTAACCTATGCTGAAACAGTGTTGAAACTGGAGTTTCAACATTTAACTTTGGTTGAAAAATCAGCGAGACTGAAACTGGGTTGGGGTCTGAAAACTTAACAGAAACCATCTAGTAAGGATAGCCTCTCAGAATCAGATACCTGTTGAAGGATCTGTTCCATGGGTGGGACAGGATAGTTGTCTTTATCAGACACTCTATTAAGGTTTCAGAAATCGATGCAAAGTCGGATTTCCCCACTTTTCTTCCGGACTGGGACAAGGTTAGAAACCCATTGAGTGTGCCTAAAAGGAAAAATTATCTTAGCATTTAGGAGTTTATTCAATTGTTTTTGAACGGTCTGTTCGAGCTTAGGGTGCATTTTCCTCAGTTTTTGTTGAAAGGGTAAGGTTTGGGGCTTCATAGGAATGACATGTTGTATGATGTTAGGGTCGAAAGTTTTAAGGTCATCATACGTCCATGCAAAGACATCTTTAAATTCTTTGAACAATTTAATAAATGCAAATTTCTCTTGTTGAGAACATCCTATCCTTAGATTGATGCACTGCGGATTGTCCTTAGTTCCTAAGTTTACCTTTTCATAAGATAACGAGGAGCTATTGGTTTTACAGTTGACCGTATTTTTAAATTTATCTTGAAGATCATAAAACTTATCTAATCTAACTATAGATTTAGGGATCAAGTTTACCATATCCGATGAAGATTCAGGAGTTCTCGGATCTGGTATTACCGTGAAATCGCTCAAATTGTCGTCGTGTGTGTGTTCGTCTATCACCGTGCCTTGAAAGGTTTCTTCCATGTGCATAAAGTTGATAATTTGTTGATCGTCATCAAAGACTCTCCAGTCTGTGATGTTGTCGGGAACAGATGGCCTGAACACCAGCTCGACGGAGAATGCATATGGGGACAAGCCTTCTGCAGGAAGGAGTTTAGAAGCTACATTAGCTAATAAATCTGCTTCAGAGTTATTCAATCTAGGAATAGAATTTATATTGAAAGCATAAAATTTGTTCATTAAATTCCATACCTCAGATTGGTAGCTTTTTAGATGCGGAGACAGATAGTGGATAGAATCTCTTACCTGTCTAACCACTATTTTAGAGTCGCCAAAGACGGTTAAATTTTGAATCTTCATATCCGAAGCTTTTGTGAGACCTTGTAGTAAAGCCTCATATTCTGTAGTGTTGTTAGTACATTCAAATTCCAACCTACATGCAATTAATGTTTTGTTACCTGTCAGATTAATAATAACGCAGCCAGTTCCAACTCCTTCTTTGGACTTTGACCCGTCAAAATAAAGAGACCAAATTTGATTTCTATTTGGCACATGAGACCGTTGCGTAGAAGTTGTTGGCTGCATATATGCTACAATCTCGGATTGTTGTTCTGGATTGGTGATGGCTGAAGCTTCGACCATGAAATTGCCGAAAAAGGTGTCCATTCCTTGTACTTCGGGTGAATCAGCAGAAGGTGTAAATGGTTCGTTGGGGTCGTTTAAATCTGTGACCATGAACTTAAGGTAGCGTTCATGATTTACCTTGATCTTGTTAGACTTGCCGTTTTTTGGAAGCCATAGGTGAGACCAGTCTGTCGCGAAATAGCTGTGTAGCTACTCTGACCAGTCCCTGCTTAAAAACAGATCATACACTTCTGGAATATCCACAACAATTATATCAATGACTTGATGAACCTTGGGGTTAGACGATAATCTAATAAGCACATTCTTTAGTTCGCCTATAACTTTGACATTGGTCTGATCAAGTTGTATGATTTAAAGTGGAGGGTTCAACTTCAGAATTAATCTTCTAGCATATAGACCATGGAATCACATTGGATGACGCTCCTGAGTCTACCATACAATTGTGCATGTTTCTATTAAATATTTCAAAATTTAACAAAAAAGGAGGTACATTTTTGCGAGTACTAAGAGTGGTAGCTTCTGGCTTTTTACTCGCAGTTTCTAAAGCTACTTTATCTACATTATTTACATTATTTACATTACTTACAAGAAGGCTTCCTTTATCTTGAGGATCAGGATTGTTTTTAGTGGAAGTCTTCTGAGGAACTTTTTTCTGCACAACCTTGTTACCACTTAAATTACCATTTTTGCCATTCTCTGAAATATTCTGTAACATTTTTTGTAGCAGAAATGGAAATTTCAATAACTCATAAACATAAATGTTAGCTCTAAACT
This sequence comes from Picea engelmannii, assembly GCA_009831015.1. Lineage (NCBI taxonomy): Eukaryota > Viridiplantae > Streptophyta > Pinopsida > Pinales > Pinaceae > Picea > Picea engelmannii. The sequence continues at coordinate 265,484 of ML790085.1, forward strand.
TTTTAAGATCTTCAACTACATCATAATCTAAGTTGGGGTTCACATTACTCTGTTTAGTTTTAGCTGATTTAGATTGCTTTGGAGGTGAAGTTGTAGTATTTTCGGAAGAATTTTTGTTGGTTGTCTTACTCCGGGTATTATCAGGATGCACTGTCTTGAAGTTAGCTTGAAAGATGATGTCCAAGAAGTGTCCAAAAATTTTTGGAGAAGACTCTTCTTCTTGAACTGTCTCTTGTTCAACTACCTCCTCAAGAATCTCAGGAGGCATCAAGTTATCTTGGGCTTCTAGAATCGTTTGAAGAGCGCATTGCAGGCTTTCTAGATTAAGGCCTTCGGTGTTTGGATTAGGTCGGTTGGTAGGAAAAGGCTTCCAGAACGGGGGCTTGTAAGGTCCTTTTCTCGAGGAAGCTTCTTCGATCATCCTTTTTAAGTCTATAACTTGATTTGACAGTTTTTGAACAACTTTAGTTAATTTTTCTAAATCAGAGATTTCAGGATGTGTTTTACTTTGAGTGGGTCTGGGGAGGATTTCAATCTTCTTTTTGGAAGAAGAACTAGTCTCTGTTTCGTTGCTAGTAGAGTCTTTAAGACTAAGTATATCTTTTTCAATCTGGTTGGCCTCCTCGAAGGCTTCTAACAACGTGGCTTTCTTAGATCGTTTAACCCAAATAGCTATACTTTGATGCAAAGCTTTAGTGTAGTATGCTATTATAAGATTCTCGGTGGGCATGGAATCCGTAGGGATTCGGTTTTTAAGTGTTAAGAATCTTTGATTAAAGTCTTTAAATTTTTCTTTTGGGTTCATTCTTAAGCTAGAAAGCTCCATGACTAGGACTTCCGGAGGCTTACCGTCTCCAAACTTTTCCAAAAAGCATGACTCAAACTTTTCCCAAGACACGATGGTATGGGGTTGTTGGGAAAAGTACCATGTGGATGCATTGCCCTCGAAAGTATAGGGGAACAACCTACAGACAACGTCTTCATGTTAGACATTGCGGAGTCTTATGGCTAACATAAATTTTTTAATGTGATCTTCAGTGATCTGTTTTGAGTCGGGGTCGAACTTGGGAAGCCATTTCTCCGGGTGTTTAGGTAAAGGATGCTGAGCTCCAGGTACAACTACGACATCCTGATCAAGCCAAGGTCTAGCAGGGTTGTTCTGGTTTTCCATTGGTGTTGTGGGTGTGGAAGGTTGAGAAGGGGAATTTCCTTCATCAGAGGAATCTCCTCCAGAAGAGGAAGGATATGATGGAGGTGGTGAAGGAGGTATTCCAGATCCTCCTACAACAGGATTTAGGATTGGATCTGAAGGATTCACAGTGAGGTTAGTGCCTCCTAATTGTTCTCTGATATTAGAGAAATCCAAAGTTTGGCCCCACGGACGGTTAGGTTGCCTCAAACGAGCTAAGGCACTATGTGTTTTAATAAGAGATTGACGGACAATCTCTTGTATGTCACCACTTGTAGGATTAGGGGTTGCTGGCTCAACTATGATCTGTGGATCGTTGGTTGATGTAGATGCTGTTTGAAGGGGAATATTATCATTGGGATGGATTCTAGTCACTATGGGTGAGATATTAGGTGGAGGAGGAGTCTTGCGACCGCCTCGTGCCATTAATTAAATTCAGGCCCTCCTTCTAGCGCCATTTGTTGATGGGCGAAATTGACCGTCCGTCAACTGGGAGAGTGGAACCGGTCCGAGGTTGTCTAATAACCCAAGCCGTTTGGGATGAATCACTCTGACGGGTTTAGCGGCTCCGTTAGCCGATCTAAGTTCCTAAGAAAACAAAACAAAAAAAAGAAAACTACTCTAAACTAACTAATCTAACTAAAATAACTATTAACACAAACTAAACTAATCTAACTAAAAATAAATAAAACAAACTAATAAACTAATCTAACTATTCTATATATATATACAACCTACTATCTAATACTATACTAACTCTAAGAAATCAAATATCTAACTACTAATTGAAATAAATCTTATCCACAAAATGTACAATATTAACAATTTACAGATTTGAATGAGAACCTGAAAAACTCATTTGTATTCTGCCCTAAGACAGAGAGAGATATTTTTTGTTGATTTTATAATTTTATGAACAAGAAATAAAACAAAAAAAACTAACTAAACTAAACAACTAATATACTAATTCTAAGCACAAATCTAACTAAACTACTAATATTATACTAACAAATTAACCAAACAAATAAATAACAAACTGACCTGGAGAAACGCTCCAGGTTTGTCCTGTGTGTAATGATTTCCTTAGCTGATCGGAGGGAGGAAACCTGCACCGAATTATCCAGGAGCTTGTCATAAACAACAAACTGCAGTGCTCTTCAAATATGATTACGGGACAAATAAGACATAAAAAATACAACAACCTTATGATTTATAAATCTTCACAGTTAGATAAACCTGTATGCAACGATCTATACGAAATAATTCAATTAACGAAGAAGAGAAATCTATGATTCATTAACTGAAACAAAGTAATTGTTGTATTCTTTAAGTAATGAAAGAAATCAGATATGGATAACACATTAATTAAATCATATCATTATGCAATAAATTATGATAGCTAAAGTAGTCTATAATCAACTGCAAACTGATATGCATAAACTTGAAACAAAAGATTGATATATTGAAAAGCGAAAGCTGTAGAAAAACATCAACTCTTGTCTCAGTTTGTATTAGAAATCCATAGCCTGGTTCTCCCACAAGTGAGGATGATCCTTATTACAAAAAATAATAAGTATTTAAAGATCTTCCACAGGGTAAAACATCCCTGTGGAAGTTATCAAAACTATTTACAGAAAATCTGGGATGATATCCCAAGTCTGACTAAACTAGGAACCTAAAATAAAACTGTATCACACAAATATCTCCTAGACTGCCCAGCATGCCCAATGCAATTCAGATGTACCTGAAAAGGGTAAAAAATGGACAAGTTAGGAGGATGTTTTGTTAATGAAAATGATAAAAATCTAATTCTATAGACTAGCTACAGAATCTTGCGATTCTGTAGATGGTCTAAATCAGACACAGAATTAGCATTAAAATCAATTCAAATCTTTGAAAATACAGTCAAACTATCAAAAGATATTTTATTGCTAAAAAGCCTCATTCAAGTCAACACTTGTATGTAAATTGAACACACTAAATCATATTCAACCAAATGTTAACAGAGATGGGTACGCTCTGTTCAATTCGTTACCAATTCAAGTATACAAAATCCTATTGAACAGTAATGAAATCATTTCATATCAAATTGAAATCGATACAGATAAACAAATCATAGGCAACCATTTATGATGCCTCATCAACAGGAAACACGATCGAATCCAAACAAGATCATAAACAATCATGCTAATAGCGAATCAAATCAAAACTGGTATGTAAGTTATCACATACGAAATCATAATGGGATCAATCAGTCGATAAAAGGGTCTGTGGGATTCGACAAATCTTTTATTATTCCCAATTGGGGGTGGACGAAATCGACTGACTTTCAATAAAAATATTACTAGAATTCATTTCAAAACAAACTATTAACCGAATTTGACAGAGATAACATATGTTGATCTGGGTTTAACCAACTCGTTTTGAAAATTAAAATCAAACAGAGCAGTATCAAGTCTCTTTTTGATACGAATCCAACTCATAAAATCAATCGTACTAACTGAAGATACACAACAATCCAATCAAGAGAAGAGCGAATCGAACAGTTGGAGTTTAACATAGTCGTTGTGAATCAAAACAGTTCCATGATTCGAGCGTAGATATCTTTTGCAAAGGTTTAAATGGGAATATCGTTTCCATACAAAACAGAGTTGTTCTTTCCAAATCGGAGTCGATCAGAGTTGTATTCTTGATTTAGAAGATTACATCACATCAATTCAAACTCACGAAGTCATTCCGAAATCACAGCATACAAACTAAATCAGAGTCGATATAATCCAACCATAACGAAATCATACCAAATCGAAACATGATCGTGCTCTAATTTTAGCATAAAAATCTCTTGTACAAGTCAGATACAAACAAAATCCAAGCGAAATCAAACCATTGATTTTGTTAACTCACACCAACAGTCAAACGAATCAAAACAAATGAAAACCAATCGATTTCTAAACTGGGCACGACCAAATCATTTAACCAAATCATAACCTCATTTAATTTTAGCAAAACGAAAACAATGTACAAGATGAATAACATAACCGTTTTCGATATGGCTATAACAGAGTCATTTCGAACAATGGAAAAAGCTATTTGAAAACCAAACTCAATTCATTATATTAATCTAGCAATTCACAGAGTGAAATTGATACCTAAATTCATACCTGGATGACGAGCAGACAACTTGATCATGACATTTTGGAATTGACAACGACTGTAGCCTATTCAACATTCCTGAATATGATGGAACCAGTGGTTCTCTGTTTCTTGTCATCAGCTTGAAGCTTGCCCCTTTCACTTGTCAATACTGCAACTTGGTTTTGCAATGATTTGATTTTCGACTGTAATAAGGGAACGTCTATATAGTATCGTTCCAACCACACATCACATTGGTCACATGACGACTGTCTGAGCTTCGAAAATGCAGGTGAAGGTTTGGTTAAATTGCCGAGGGTTTCGTTAGGTAGCTTGATCCCAGGGTAGTTAGGATTGTTCCTTAGGCAAGGGGGTATATTAGAAACGAATTCATAGGGTGGCTCGGAGCACAGACCTCGGGAGTAAGGGTACTCACTAGCTAGGAAGCGTTCTATGTCAGAGTCTGAATCTTCACTGAGGACTATGGGCTTCTGCTCAGCACTAGGTTTAGGTTTATTCCTAGCCATTCTCGAGATAAGTCTAGCATTCTTTTTACCTTTGTTGTCAATAGTAGGGTTTCCCTTGACCTTTTTGCTCACAGGATTTTTTATAGCCTCAACCTTGTCTGCTAAGACGTCGGGTAAGTCAATATCAGGGTTGACTGAGGGTTTAGGAGAGTGCAGTAGGACATGGAAGGGCACGGGTGGCTCGACCTTGGTTTCATTAACCACAGGCTTGTCAACTTGGATGGGTTCTGCCTCAACAAAACCATTTCGAGAGATAAAAGCTTGCTAGCTATCACCGTGGAGATTTAAGTGATGAACAACGATGATTTTGATTAGGCCGTGGTGGAACAAGATACTATAGACCTTTTCTCTTTTAAACCTCTTAGCCATTTTATAAAGACTTCGTTGGAAATAAAATGGCATATTCAATGATACCCCATAAAATTCATTAACAGTTGAAGGTGATAAAGAAAAACCAGTCCATATCGACCCTCACAGGTCACGAATTGTTTGACCACTATCAAAATATCATGCCACCTTGGTTTAAGCGTGGAAATGGGCATACCTCTGTCACAGGATGTGACCTTTCATGAGATGAATAGTAGTGGCCATGGAACCTCCTCAACTTTAATGTTTTTGAACCATCGTTGGCCCGTGGCTGCTAACCTGGTGGCAGAGCTAATGAACTCTTCACTGAGCTCAAGCTGGATATCGCCTACTTTGGCCCTATAGCCATCGAAAGTCAAAGCAAACTACTGTGCAACAAATAGATTAAAACCCTCAAACCGTTGTACAAAGGTGAGCCAACCGCTGTCCTCTAAGTCTTTCTGGGCATTGTTGAACAGTAGCAAGGCTTGACTACCGTTTGGCTCAATTCGCACCACTGGTGCCATGAGGAAGAGCACACGGTGAACGAGCCAGGGTTTGAATGAAGCATACACAGGAACAAAATGCCCAAAGGCTTACCCGAGCTAGCATAGGTGAAACAGGGATAGGAGCAACATTAATGACATTGTGCGAAGGTGGTGGATCTATTTGCTGGCCATGCAGAATAGTCATTACCAATGTACAACCGTCGGTGCTTTCAACTATACAAATCACAACGCACATGTGTTATAACTATTCCACTTCAATCGATCAAATCCTTTGGTAAATGGATAAACCATGCGTGCAATCAAACGTTATGCCATAGTTTTAAAACCAACCAAACAAATCAAAACCAATACCAAGTGTTGGACCAATGCACCAATGCATTTTGATAACATAAACTAGGTGTCATATTAAATGATATATGTCAAGGGTTCAACCATAACACCTATGTATTTTTATGAAACCAATGGTCAAGTAGATCAAATAAAATAACATATAAATCCAATTACAAATGCATCACAACCTCAATTACTCATGAAACGAAATTACATAATCAATCAAAGAATGTCCAATGAGTACAGATCAAAAAGTTTTGCCAACTGCATAATGATAAGTAAAATGTAAACGCAATGGGCATATCGACAAGAGGGATAACGACAATTCAATAATTATTTTAATGTGACTACGAAAGACCAAGTTTTCATGCTTACAGTCGTGAAAACAAAAATGAAGGTAAGTGTGCAAATATCGCAAAAATAAAAGTGTCGTTTATTTGAGAATTGCGACGAAAAATTAAGGTTTGCAAGAACTGGTGTAGGCAGCTTATAAGACAGTGGAAGAATGTGAATTGGCTGCCAACAGGTATATGATTATTTTTTAAAACCAACATACGGTGATTTGCGATTTTATCCTAGAACACTTGGGGGTCTTCCCCTTCCTGCATGATCCAGATAGGATCATTATGGTTCTCTTGGTCAGCATGCGTTTTGGCGAACTCGTCTACTGTTTCTAAAAAATTTCAGAGTTGTTCATCATCCTCAAAGACTTGCCAATGCTGTATGTTTTTGGGTATGGAAGGCCTATGTCTCATTTGTATATGATATTTGAGTTTGAAAGCAGTGGGAGGTGCGAAAATCAAAGAGGCTTTGGCTAAAGCATCTGCCTGTTGATTTGTGCTCTCAGAATGAAGTGAATATTAATAGAAGAGAAAAAAAAATTGATTAGGTCCCAAACACAATTTCGATACGACCTTAACCTAGGATGTTTGGCTTGGTACTGGCAATTAACCTGTTTCACGATTAACTCTGCATCACCAAAAACTTCCAAGTTTTTAATTTTCATTCTCCTAGCGGCCTCTAACCCTAACACTAGAGCCTCGTACTCACATACATTATTAGTGTGGTCAATGTTCCACTATAGCCTATAAGAGAAAGGGATAATGAATTGGCTATTAGGTGCCACAAAAATTACTCCAGCCCCAGCTCCAAGATAAGATGAGGCACTGTCAAAAAACATTTTCCAAACACCATTGCTATATACATCCTTTTCTATTTGTTCTTTTTCTTTTTTATTTCCTATACAACTTTTTTCTATACATGCATTAATATCATCATCTATAGATAATATACAATTACCTAAATCCTAATCAGCAATATATACAGGATAATTATTTGGGCTGAGAAGGTCACTGACCGTAAATGCTAACCTAGTTTCCCTGTACAATCGCGGGAACTGTCCCCGAAAACTGGAATTGTTGCGTACGTCATATCAAGTTGAAGAGAACCTCCAAGTTTATCACCCCAGGACTGAGACAAGAGCATGCCATATTTTGGGGGTATATTTGCGACAACCACATCCATTAAAACACTTTTTGTAGGTACCTGTGCAAGGTTTACGACTAAGTCTTTTATCATGCCTATACACTTGACTTTTCTCAAGTCAAATGAATATAAATCTCCATAAGGCCTGGTGATTTCTAGGTCAAATCTGTCCATGATTTCTTTAGGCATCACATTGTGAGAGGCCCCAGAATCTAACATGCATTTATGGAGCAGATGGTCGAAGACTGTCAAAGTGATGTAGAAAGGGGCAACAGTGTCTCTGACACCTTCGAAGTGTGGGCCGAAAATTATGTTAGGATTATCATCTTCTAAGTTAATAACATCGACCTAATTTTCATTTTTCGAAAAACTAATCATTTTAGCAATTTGTTTTCGATATATCGGTTGTTTGGCCAGTTCAACAAGGGGAATTGGGATTTTGATCTTTTTGATTTCTTTCTCTAGATTAAAACTTCCAATGGTTTTGTCGATTTCCATGGTTTGAGTCTCCAGCCCTTTCTTTTCATATTTCCTTGGTTGAGGGGCCTCTGTTTCGGTAACAGGGGTGTCTATTTTCTGTGTGCTCAACGGTGGCGTTTCCACTGTCTTCATTTTAATAGACTGTATGTTAGTGGTATGAGTCCCTTTAGTCTATTTTTCAGTGATTCTTGAAACTGTTTCGTCAGTTTCAACCCTCGGTAGTATATTTTTAACTGGAGTGATCATGCAAGCCCTGTTTCTAGGTCTTAGGTTGTACTTCTGGTGGATCTCAGCCATTATACCATCCACTATTCGATTATAGGTCGAATCTTCTGAAACACTATTGTTCTTGTTACTCTTATTTCTATACTCTGTAGTCAAATACTTTTCGTAATCGTGTCTTATTATATAAGTTTGTAAGCAGTCATTGCCAAGATTGTTCATATCCTCTTCTAACTCCTCAAACTCCTCTACGTCTTGTCCTCCTATAAATTTTTCACTTTTAAAAGGGGTCTGGATTTTTTTATCTTCATTCTTAATTTGTTTTTGGTGGTTTTGAGGATTAGGGTTCTTTCTGAACTCCTTTCTAGGGTAATGTTCATTCTTAGCTTGATCTAGTTCCATTCTCGATATTTTGTTTGACATTTCTTTGATGATTCTAGCCATATCATCCATTTTGTCTTCTGAGGATATTCTTGATATAGAGGGTTCTCCTTGCTCCCTGTATCTCCTAATTTCTTTGTTTCCAGTCTCAAATTTGGTTTTCAGCTTCCCCGATGCCATCATGTTAGATTCAATTTCCAGGGCAGTATCTTGCATCTTGGTAAGATCTATTGATCTTCACTCCCTTAATAAAAGGGTGAAGTCGAGGTCAAAATCCATGACGAAAGTCACTTTCATTGTAGGTTGTGAGGGTTTAACCTCGGTTGGGATCATATTATAAAATTTATTGAATCGTTGGGTAAACTCAAGGACTAATTCAGAGTTTTTCTTTCGAAGAGCCCCGAATTTAGTTAGATAATAAATATTGTATTTTCGCTCGCGCCACTGTCTGATAAAAGCATTTTCAAGTTCATTGTATGAAGGTATAGATCCGGTTGTTAGGCCTCAAAACTAGGTTCTCAATTTCCCTTCAAAGGTTTGAACCAAGAGTCTGGAGTAAAAATCTTCATGTTCCAATCCAAGAATGTCAGCAAATTGATCGAAAACATTTATGTGTTCAATTATCGTTAAATCGCCCTCTCCCATGAACTTGGGCAGGTTTTTCATGTAATTTTCTAGTAAATCATGGAAAGGGACTGGTAGAACCAGAGGGGCATATCTTGCAACAACCTTTGCAAATATCCGAGGAGGCTGTACTTAGCCGCCTACTCCTCCTCCTGGACCACCTGTGGTAGCACCTCCTGCCCCACCTGCTCCAGCCATGACCATTGTGGCTTTAATGGTAAACATTTGGGGGTTCTAAGGAAGGGTTTCAATAAATCAGTTATCGACGGGAAGGAAGCTTGAGAAAAAGGATCTTGGGGAATGTGGACTGGTTCCTTCAAAATCATAGGGTGAAAATATAGGAGAATCAATAGAAGTTAAGTTGAGATATATAGGATAATTGTTTGATTTTTGAGAGGTGGGAAAACAAACCTCGAGAAGCGAGGGAGCGTCAGTCGCAACAGGAAGTGAGGTAGATCTGTGTTTTCTATTGGTATGGGAAACGACTGAGAAATCTTCGGTCTTAAAAACAAGCAGAACCAAATTTGATCTAAGGGTTGTAAATTTATCAACAGAGTATTCCCTGTAAGTGGGTGGAATACTTGATTCACTGTGTTGATATTTAGAGTCTGACTGTGTAGATTTAAGTTGATAATTTTTATTTGTCGATGAGGCAATCTGTTGAAAGTATCTTCTTGATTTTATAAAAAAATTTGGGTCGGAAGAAGGCAAAATCTGCTTGTCATCTGGATTCTTCCTGGTGTTCTTTTGGTTAAGAGCCAGTTTAAATAGTGTGGAGTCACCAAGTGAAAGATAAAGGTATCCTTAGAAGGTTTCCAAACTTTGTTCACTACCAAAGAAGGAAAGTGTCAATGTCGCTCTTCCCAGGGAAAAAGCTTCATTTCTCCATTCCCCGACAACGACACCAAAAAGATGTTGTTCCTGAGTTTATACTTTAAGGCTCTAAAGTATACTGTCAAGGCATATAAAAAGATAGAGGAAGTTGAGGACAGAAAAATCAATGATTAAAAAGGTGAGGACTATAGTTGGTTTCTCAACTGTCTCTGACAGAATTCCCAGTTTTCCTAAATGTTGATATCTCTCTCAATTGTTTCCCGTGAATGTTCTAACTCAACCTGGTTATTTGTTGTTTGTAATATAGTGTTAAATAAATTTAGAGCAATGTTGGTTTGATTTGAAAGACCGGGTTCGATGTTAGGCTGCCTTGAAACTAGTACTGTCATGACGGATAAAAGTAAAGGATATATAATTCTGTGTTTTCTTTTTAGGCTTTGTTATCTCTATTTCACAATGTAAAGAGAATGATTTTAAAAAATGAATTAATAAGATGACTAAATCAAAGGCCGTATCTTGTATCTGAGTTAAATTTAAAAGAAGGGAAACATGCATTATATGAGGAAGAACATAAAGCTATTAACAAGGTGAGGCATCAATTTAAGAGGAATCTCACATTATAACAGAATACTATGAAACAAGAAAAATATTAATGAATCTTATGATATTGAAATCTAAACATTTTCAGGCCTTGTATCTGATGATAACCGATACAGAGGAAAAATTGTAAATGATTAAAATAACAAGAATAATAATTTCCACAGTAGAGGTTGTACTAAATTGTAGTCAAGCATTCAACAACAAAATATATGAAAGAAAGATGAAAAGACAGGGGAACACATAACTCAAACTTGACAAAATCTAGAATGTTCAATCTGCATTTCTATTAATTCAGATTCTCTTTAAAATTACTTCGTCACAATGCATTTTTAGAGAAAGAAAAAAGCCTTTCTTTAGTTTTCTCTCCTTGTATTTATACAAGGTCATCAATACTTGATGGTTAGCAATCTCCTACTTTTTAGGGGAAAAAATAGTTACAAAACTGCAACCTTAACCATTGCATGATTAACTTTTGTTGGTCTATCATTACAATAGTGTAAGATTTCGAACGATACTTCATTGTTTAGTTGAAGTCTCTCCCTCCTTTGATGCTATACATTCAATACATTTCTCTAGAAAACAAACAAAATTTCTAGGTGGTGTCAGAAGATCCTTAGTTTCAAACAAATAAAAATTTATTTCTACCTTTGGAAACTGGTCTTAAAAACCTTTATCGGCAAACCTGATCACTTGCAACTTTAAATTAGGCTATACCAACCATCTGTCTATCAAGTTGGCATTGATTTCCTTCAATTGTGAAATTTTCACCTGAATATCCTTTAAGCCCTCTTTGCAGTTCAACTGTTGTTTCGCAATGTTTATTTGCCCCAATGGCTCAGAGAAACCATTTCTTTTAATACCTGACATTTTCTTATCCAAAGAATCAAATATTCCCTCACAGTCATCTTTGATTTCTTTAACTATATTCTTGTCTTCGTCTATGTTCATTTCCCATACCTTGAACATGATGTCTCCTCTTATCTGTTATGTAACAGAAAGATTTAGATTTTTCGAAATCTCACTGTTTCCTGAACATGCAATTGCTTTCTGGAAGGTATTCCTTGCTAATTTATCCTCCTTTTCCAGTAAAATAATATTATCAAGGGATTTTGTTACCTCTTGAAAGTAATCCTAGATGATCTCTATTTTGGAGATTAATTTTTGGTGCTCGGCTTCTATTTTTGTATGTGCTTCTAGCTAGAGGGTCTGGAAAGCCTTTAAGTCTACAACCTGGCCTTCTGTCAGATTTAACTTAGCCTGTAGTTGTTTTACAACCTCCTTTTGCTGAGTAACTTTCACCTGAATTGCTTGTATCCTCCGGTTCATTTCATCCAGGCTAGTTTTGAGTGATTGAATTTCTTGCCTTTCAACAGCTCTGGCCTACTCCAAGATTTTGTTCACCTCTTCTGTAATGTTTTTCTCATCATTCTTTAACTGATCTTGCAATTGAGATATTATGTGGTTACTCTTCTTTATCCTTGTTCTCATGTTATCCACAGTAAAAAGGTTTGTTGTTGCCATGGCTCCCATGGAGCCTGCTACCTCTGTAGCGAAATCCTCCTCCTCCAAATTTTGGCCATCTACCAAGACCCTGTGCTTCTTCACCATACGCCCCTCTCTCATATACATCTCTTGTTTTAGAACAACCTTCCTCTTTTTTCTGAAAAAATAATCAGAAGGAGGGATCTCATCTCTGGATATAGGGGTGAGATCACCAACATATATGGTTCCCATCTGGGGGAGTCCAAAGGTGGACTGTAAAGGGGTTAAGGAAGATATGGGACTTCCTAGCTCTGTAGATCTTGTTTCTCTTATGGCCTTAGGTATATTGACATCAAAAGCAGGTGATGAAGGGGGAGTGGACTTACTGGACTTGGGAGGTGTCCCGGGCCTACTCTCTGTTTCAAGCTCTGGATTTTCTGTCTATAAGGCCTCTTCATTTTGTGAAGACCTTTCAGTCTCCTGTGGAATTTCCTCGGGGTTGAATTTATCTTGTGTTTCTTTTCCGAGGCCTGGAGGAGTATCCTCTTGTTTATGAGGAAGGATTATTGCTTCTTCTTGCAGTACTTTGGGCAGACCACTCCATCTATGCTTCTGGAAGGTCTGAAAACTAGCTTGCAAGTCAGACGGTTGTGTCTTTACCCTCTCTAATACCTCCTGATAGGTCCTAGTCCCTTTGAATAGGTCATCACAAGGGGACTTCTCATGATCATAAGCCTTCATATTGAAGTGGACCATGTGTTTTCCCACTAACTAGTAAGGATCGTGCTTCCTGTGCTCGAGGTCTACCAATTTGACCTCCTCCAGCACTGTCGCTTCAACTTTGGAATGAACCAAGTTGAGTAACGAAAATTTCCCAATATGAATGGGAAAAGCTAGCCAAGACTTCTTTTGAGCCATTTTTAGTTCTATCCCAATTCCACCTGTTACTATTTGATGAGCTACCTCCCTGCACACCAGTCTGTTAGGGAGGAATTTCGGGAGTGCATGTGGAGAGATTGAACACCTGAAAACTCTGATGTATGAGAAATTCTCCTCTATAAACCAATTAGCAACTGTCCTAAGATTTCATGTGACCAACTTTGAAATGCAGGGAGGCGCACAGTTGTACAAAATCTGATGTAGTGGTATCACCATGAAATGACAAATTTCATAGAATGAGTCCTTGTCATTTTATTCCCAAAGTTTAGAATGATATTCATGAATAGGCTCCGGGTAAGTTGGATTCCAACTCCAATTCATTAAAGGGAAAGGAGTTGAGAAGCATATAGCATCCATGATGTATGCAGACATATAAAAGGATATTGGTCAGCCATTTGATCTTGCAGTATGATATTCCATGACCTCCTTCACTATGTTATTGGATAAAATCTTTTCCCAATTGAATCTGTAATCTTCTGCTGCCTCGTGCAAAAGAGGTACCCATTTTGCAGGGAAATGGGTGGGACTTTTCTTCCCGAAAAGTCTACATAACATCATCACCACATAGACCATATACTCATTCAATGAGGCTGTGGTGCAAATACCATGGCTGTCGGTGCTTCGTTTCTCCACCAGTATTTTATTATGCCAGGATACATTTGGTCAGACTCAAAACATTCTTTCCTTTGAAAATCATTCACGGAATCTTTATTATAAATATACTTGGGATTGGGAGATAGTTTAGACATTAATTGTACATGTTTTGGTCTGAAAGATCCAATGACGGCCCCTTGGTTGTCCAGAATGATTCTCGTTTGCATGTCTGTTCGCTCTAAGGCCCAACTTATCATGTCATTATAATTCATGATTCACGGTCATGTAGCTATTTTGTGAAGCTCAGACTCCGCTATATATCGGAGTTTGTTGTCGATGTCATAAGGTAAATTTCTAATTTCATAATCCATAGTTTAAAAAACCTTCCTCCAGGATTTTATGGAATCGATGGCATGCGGTATTGTATCAGATATAACGTCTCCATCTAGACTCAAGCTTTCTGCAACTTCCTTGCTTTTCTTGGGTGCCTTCTTAGGTGCCATGATATTTGCACTGGACCAGAAACCTATTTACAGAGAAAATGTGACTTTCTACATATGTAAAGGATACGAATGAAGTTCGAAACACAATACCTTATTAACCCTTAATTTGTGTTATAACGAGCATACAAACACAGCCGACGAAAACTTAATGCTTTAATGGAAATATATGTTTGGAGATACGCTTTCGCGTCAAAAATATCTACATTTATCCGTTATTAATACTGCCATATATCAGCGATTTTGAAACTGGAGTTTCGAAAATCACTACCTTCCTAAATTCCCGAAATGCGAAAGGCATCTTAGTTATCACTAATCCTATTTCGAGAACAATTTAACCTTAATTTTAGACTTTGTTTTAAAGAAAACACGATTTCGCATTTCAGAACTTCGGGGATCCTATTGTCAGGAGATATGTCATAAGCAAACCCCGGATCGAAAAATTGTGATGGGATTAGTGAGGTGCTAATCACGTATTAATGCTTTGATTAATCAAGGTTAATGAATAATTACTTTTTTTAACTTTTCGAAAAAACGAGGATCGAGAGTTCGACAGTTGAGAGTTCGAAAACGCTTTAGTAAAAAGAAAAACCCGAATCGCAAAAGATCAAGGGAAATATGATTGCATTTAGTAGCTTATTTAATCATGGATTAAAGAGCACTTTGTGGAAAGCAACGGAAAATGTAACCTTTATTTCTTCCCCCCCTTTTTTTTAATTTTTTTTAATATTTTAAACAGTTTTGGGATTTTGGCATTGGGAAATTAGGATGGTTGAAGATCATACCTCGAGAAAAACTGAATCTCGAAACCTGAAAAGGAACAAAAGGCTGTGACTCCCATTTTTGGACTAAGGGCGGCTCCATGACTTAGGAGAAGATGAAGCTTTAGTTTTCAAGGGTAGAAAAATTTAAACTTTGTGTCAACATCAGGCTCCATCTAGGGATCTCGTCTCCTTGTGGAACGAGAAGAAAATGTAGACCAAGTGTCTTCATTGGGTAATGGAGTCAATGATTCAGCTCTTTGAAACAGATTTGGAGAAAAACCGAACAAGATTAGGGTCTCAACGTTAACCTTTAAAAACTCTTCAAAAACAAAAATTCTGACTATGTCGAGCGGGTTTTCAATAAACTTCTTCTCCTGAAACTGAGCTCAAATATGTGTAAGATAATCAAAACCAAATCAACCATCCTATCAGGTTTCACGTGTTTCTGTTTTCATCAAGGCAAGTGTTTGTGTTGTGTCCGGTAAGGATATCCCTGAAATCTATGATAAAATCCAGCCGAAAAGAAGAGAAATTACCAGAGCATCTTGTAACTCATGTATAACAACTTTTATCAGATATGAGGATATTGCTTCACTGCCAACGAGCCTATTCAGTACCCTGGTGAAGTTATCTGACTTCCCACATTGAATTTCCTTTCACCACTTCATTGTTTCCAAGCATTTAAATGCTAAGATGAGGGAAATCAATATAATGAATTTCCTTTCTTCATCTCTTTGAACTAGATGGTGGCAATCAATATTGAATTTCCTTTCACCATCTGTCTGTATTCATTTTTTTATATTTTTGAAGTGGGGGAAATCAATGAGTATACATTACACTCAGGAAGATATCTGTTTGAAAAAGAATCAAAGTCTGTCAACTCGTTTAAGTAGCTCTGGGTTAATCTTCTCACCTGCCTTCAAAAATCATGGGCTTCAGAGAACTTCTTAAGGGAAATTTTTTTACGTTTAGTCTAGGGAACTTCCCTGAGAAAAAATGATTAGTTATTTCTATTAGGATAACTAATAAGGTCAGGATTAACCTAGACATGTTTATGATCCAGCCAAAGTCAAATAACTAAAAACACAACCTACTCTTTTTCTTGAAAGTTTGTTCGAGAGTTTTCATGACCAAAGCGAAACCCCTCTGTTCTCAGGAAACTCTATGATTAGTCATCCATGGTCAGGTGGGAAAAGACTTTACTATGGTCAAGGGGAGGGTAAGGGGGTTTTAGAAAATCTGTTGTACATATGACTGTTTTTTGAGACTTTCTTAATTATCTTTTAAAAACTTTTCTTAAAAACTTCTTTGTGTGGGTTTTTTTTTTTTTTTTTGACACGA
>ML790085.1:281778-306893 GCA_009831015.1 Picea engelmannii
TTCATACTTCTTAGGACTTTTATCTCGAATTTTTAAAATGAGGTTTCATACCTTTATTAGCTCCTATATTGTCAGCCCAAAGATTACTCATTCATTACCTTTTTCATTGTGAGATACTTGATAGAGATACCTGCGCATGTCACCTTTCAGTACCTCAAGTTCACTGTTTCATGAGAAACTTTCCCTATGAATAACGTAACATTATAATAATTAGGAAAACGTCATGAAATAAACATTTATTTATTTATTTATATATATATTACAAAAAGCATGAAAACAAACTAGTATGTACAATGAGAATTTTAGAAACATATTATTGCATGAAGTGTTTAAGATGTCGCCCATTTATAGGGGCATTGAGAATGTATCCATCTAGGTTTTCTAATAACCAAGCATTTTTTCCTTCGAAGGACGAAACCCTGTATGGACCAGACTAGAACGGATTGAATTTGCCATGCTTTCCAGCGTCTTCTTTCCTAGCTTCCCATTTTAGGACCAAGTCGCCAGGGAGGAATTCTCTATCTTTAGCTTTCTGATCATATAAGGCCTTCATTTTATCTTGATATATTTGTAACCTTTCATTCACTTCGGCCCTATTTTGCTAAACTTCGACCAGCTAGTTTATCCTTTTGGTAACATCGTTGGGTTCTTCATTCGAATCTTTCCAGAGCTTCATTACTGGAAGAGCAAGGTTTATTGGTAAAATGACATCAGTGCCATATACCATCTGGAAAGGGGAAATCCCAATTGATCTTTTAGTACTTATTCTGTTGGCCCATAGTGAATATTTTAAATGGATATGCCATGCTTTCTTGTTTTCAGTTAAAACCTTTTTTATCATGTTAATCAGGCTTTTGTTAGATGATTCAGTCAAGCCATTACCTTGTGGATATTAAGTTGTGGAGTGTCCTAGTACGATGTTATATTTTTGGCAAAAATTTATCATGGCCATTGATTTAAATGCTTGTGCATTATCAGTGACTATCTTTCAAGGACAACCAAACCTGGATAAAATATTATCTTCCAAAAAACTGATTACTACTGAATCGGTTGCATTTCTTGTGGGGATAGCTTCCACCCATTTAGTGAAGTAATCAGTAGCAGTTAGGATCCATTTTTGTTGTGCGCTAGAGTGTGGATGAATTTATCCAATGAAATCAAGTCCCCATTGCTGAAACATGGCTTCGGTTTTAACTGGAATAAGGGGAAAATCCGGGACCTTCTACTTGCCTGTGAACACATAAGGGACACAATTTCAGACTTTAGTGTTCACCTCTATGAATAATTTGGGCCAGTAATATCCGACTCTTAAGATTTTACAAGTTATTGCTTGCCACACATGATTTCCTCCACACACTCCAACATGGAATTCATCCATAACCCCTTCTGTTTCAGTTTCGACTAAACACCTCAGTAGGAAACCTAAGGGGTCTTTCCAATACAATTTATCATCTATGATACAATATTTTACAGCATGTAACTTTAGCTTCCTAACCTTATACAGGGTTAACTCAGTAGGACATTGAAGTGTAAGTAGGTAATGGACGATGTCACGATACTAGGCCAAAGTAGAAATCTTGTCTTGAATCTCGATTGTAGGTACAGTGACATCAAGCTTGTCTATTTATAGAAATCCCTCATTCTCTTGTAGCTGATTTATCCCAAGTGCTTTTAAATTCGATTCGGAAAGCAATTTGGCCAAACCATGACCTTTGATAATTTTAGTTGGTTTTACTTCTAGGTCAAACTCCTGGATCTTAGCTAACCACCTGCCTCTTCTTCCGTCGATGTCTAGTTGCACCATGATATCTTTAACAGAGCTAGAGGGTACATAAGAAATGATTTTTGAGTGAAACATGTAAGTTCTGAAAGATTTGAGAGATTTCACCATTGCATAGGCCTGTTTCTCCAATATATCATATTTCAACCCATCATCTCTGAGACTTTTGCTAAAAAATGCAATAGGCCGCTCACAACTTTCCTCGTTTTTTTGTAACAATACAACTGCGATAGTATGTTCTGAAGAAAAAGAAAAAATCAAAAACTCTTTTGTGTAATCTGGGCTCGTCAATACTGGTGCTTCGCTTATTACTTTCTTGATGTGTTGAAATGATGCTTTGGCTTCACTTGTCCATTTCACTTCATTGTCCTTTTTGAGCATATCTATTATCAATTTCACAATTTCAGCAAAGTTAGGGATGAATCTCCTCAAGAAATTAATTTTTCCTAAAAAAGACTAAATTTCTTTTACATTTCTAGGAAAATTTATAGTATCTATTGCCTCAACCCTTTTTGGATCGATTTTGATTCCATATTTAGACACGATATGGACCAAGAGTTTACCTTCTTGCATTGCGAAATGAGATTTCTTGGGATTGAGTGACAAACCAAATTTTTGGCATTTCTCAATGGTTTGTTTAAGGTGCATTAGATGTTTTGCATCAGATTTAGATAACACAGTCAGGTCATCAAGATAGATAACAACGAACTTATCTCTCTCACCCACGAAAGCGATATCCATGGCTCATTGAAAAGTTGCCCCTGCATTCATTAAACCAAAAGGCATTTCATCATACATAAATGTACCCCAAGGGGTAGTGAAAGCAGTTTTTTCATTATCGTCTTGATGCACTGCGATTTGATTGTAACCTGAAAAACCATCAATCATAGACATTATGTTATCTCCAACTACTTTTTCTAAAACATGATCCATCTTAGGTAATGGGTAATTGTCTTTGAGTGATGACCGATTCAAGTTTCTGAATTCGACACACAATCTGATCTCGCCATTTTTCTTTCTCACTGGGACTAAATTAACTACCCACACAAAATATCTCAATGGGACTATGATTTTAGCATCCAGGAGTTTTTTGACCTCTTTTTCTATCATCGGTAATAAGATAGGATTAATTTGCCTAATTTTCTGCCTAAAAGGTTTGACACCAGGTTTTAATGGAATTTTATGTTCCATGAGAGTTGTATCATAAGTCCTTAACTCATCATAAGACCACGCAAAGACATCTTTGTATTTTTTAAGCAACTCAACATATTTACTCTCGATTTCGGGAGATAGGTACCTGGATACTTTAACTAACCTAGGACTCTCTTTGGTACCTATATTGCAATCTTCGACTTCTTTTGGCTGAGGCTGTAAGGTAGTCTTCAAAGGGATGTCATCATGATTAAAAATCCTTTCTAAGGGAATCAGGCCCTTGGGTATCTAATTATTTTTTAAAACCAACATACGGTGATTTTCTATTTTATCCTGGAACTCTTGGGGGTCTTCCCCTTCCTTCATGATCCAGATAGGATCATTCTGGTTCTCTTGGTTAGCATACGTTTCGGCGAACTCGTCTATTTTTTCTAAAAAAATTCAGAGTTGTTCATCATCCTCAAAGACATGCCAATGTTGTATGTTATTGGGTATGGAAGGCCTATGTCTCATTTGTATATGATATTTGAGTTTGAAAGTAGTAGGAGGTGTGAAAGTCAAAGCGACTTTGGCTAAAGAATCTGCCTGTTGATTTTTTTCTCTCGGAATGAAGTGAATATTAACATAAGAGAAAAAAAATTCGATTAGGTCCCAAACACAATTTCGATATGACCTTAACCTAGGATGTTTGGCTTGGCACTGGTGATTAACCTGCTCCACGATTAAATCTGCATCACCAAAAACTTCCAAGTTTTTAATTTTCATTCTCCTAGCGGCCTCTAACCCTAACACTAGAGCCTTGTACTCACATACGTTATTAGTGTGGTCAATGTTCCACTGTAGCCTATAAGAGAAAGGGATAATGGATTGGCTATCAGGTGCCACAAAAATTACTCCAGCCCCAGCTCCAAGATAAGATGAGGCACCGTCAAAAAACATTTTCCAAACACCATTGCTATATACATCTTGTTCTATTTGTTCCTTTTCTTTTTTATTTCCTATACAACTTTTTTCTATACATGCATCAACATAATCATCTATAGATAATATACAATTACCTAAATCGTAATCAACAATATATACAGGATAATTATTTGGGCTGAGAGGGTCACTAACCATAAATGATAACTTGTTTTCCCTATATAATCGCGTGACCTTTCCCCCGAAATATGGAATTGTTGCGTACGTCATATCAAGTTGGAGAGAACCTGCAAGTTTATCACCCCAGGATTGAGACAAGAGCATGCCATATTTTGGGGGTATATCTGTGACAACCACATCCATTAAAACACTTTTTGTAGGTACATGTGCAAGGTTTACGACTAAGTATTTTATCATGCCTATACACTTGACATTTCTTGAGTCAAATGAATATAAATATCCATAAGGCCTGGTGATTTCTAGACTGAGTCTATCCATGATTTCTTTAGGCATCACATTGTGAGAGGCCCCAGAATCTACATTGCAGTTATGGAGTAGATGGTCGAAGACTGTCAAAGTGATGTAGAAAGGGGCAACAGTGTCTCTGGAACCTTCAAAGTGTGGGCCAAAAATTATGTTAGGCTTATCATATTCTAAGTTAATAACATCGACTTGACTTTCATTTTTCAAAAAACTAATCATTTTAGCAATTTGTTTTTAGTATATCGAGTTTTTGGCCAGTTCAACAAGGGGAATAGGGATTTTGATCTTATTGATTTCGTTCTCTAGATTAAAACTTCCAATGGTTTTGTCGATTTCCATGGTTTGAGTCTCCAGCCCTTTCTTTTCATCTTTCCTTGGTTGAGGGGCATTTTTTTCGATAACAGGGGTGTCTATTTTCTGCGTGCTCAAGGGTTGCATTTCCGCTATCTTTGTTTTAATAGACTATATGTTAGCGGTCCAAGTCCCTTCAATCTGTTTTTCAGTGATTCTTGAAACTATTTCATCAGTTTCAACCCTCGACAATATCTTTTTAACTGGAGCGGTCGTGGAAGCCCTATTTCTAGGTCTTAGGTTGTACTTCTGGTGGAGCTCGACCATTATACCATCCACTATTCCATGATAGGTCGAATCTTCTAAAATACTATTGTTCTTGTTACTCTCGGTTCTATACTCTATAGTCAAAGACTTTTCATAATCGTGTCTTGTTATATAAGGTTGTAAGCAATCATCACCAAGATTGTTCATATCCTCTTCTAACTCCTCAAACTCCTCTATGTCTTGTCCTCCTATAAAGTTTTCACTTTTAAAAGGGGTCTGGATTTTTTGATCTTCATTCTTAATTTGTTTTTGGTGGTTTTGAGTATTAGGGTTCTTCCTGAACTCCTTTCTAGGGTAATGTTCATTCTTAGCTTGATCTAGTTCCATTCTTGATATTTTGTTTGACAATTCTCTGATGATTCTAGACATATCATCCATTTTGTCTTCTGAGGATCTTCCTGATCCAGAGGGTCCTCCTTGCACCATGTATCTCCTGATTTCTTTGTTTCCAGTCTCAAATTTGGTTTTCATCTTCCCTGATGCCATCATGTTAGATTCAATTTCCAAGGCATCATATTTCATCTTGGTAAGATCTATTGATCTTCTCTCCCTTAATAAAAGGGCGAATTCGAGGTCAAAATCTCTGGTGAAAGTCACTTTCGCTGCAGGTTGTGACGATTTAACCTCGGTTGGGATCTTATTATAACATTTATTGAATCATTGGGTAAAATCAAGGATTGATTCAGATTTTTTCTTTCGAAGAGCCCTGAATTCAGTTAGATAATAAATATGGTCTTTCCACTTGCCCCACTGTCTGATAAAAGCATTTTCAACTTCATCGTATGAAGGTATAGATCCGGCTGCTAGGACTCGAAACTAGTTTCTCACTTTCACTTCAAAGGTTTGAACCAAGAGTCTGGAGTAAAAATCTTCATGTTCCAATCCAAGAATGTCAGGGAATTGATCGAAAAACTTATGTGTTTAGCTATCGTTAAATCGCCCTCTCCCATGAACTTGGGCAGGTTTTTCATGTAATTTTCAGGTAAATCATGGAGAGGGACTGGTAGAACCAGAGGGGCATATCTTGCAGCAACCTTTGCAAATATCCAAGGAGGCGGTACTTGGCCACCTTCTCCTCCTCCTGGACCACCTTCGGCAACACCTCCTGCCCCACCTGCTCCAGTCATGGCCATTGTGGCTTTAGAGGTAAAATTTTGGGCGTTATAAGGAAGGGTTTCAAGAAATCAGTTATCGACGGGAAGGAAACTTGAGAAAAAGTAGCTTGTGGAATGTGGACTGGTTCCTTTAGAATCACAGGGTGAAAATATAGGATCAACAGAAGTTGAGTCGAGATATATAAGATAATTGTTTGAGTTTTGAGAGGTGGTAAAATGAACCTCGAGAAGTGAGGGAGAGTCGGTCACAACAGGAAGTGAGGTAGATCTACGTTTTCTATTGGTATGTTAAACGACTGAGAAAGCTTCAGTCTTAAAAATAGGCAGAACCAAATTTGATTCAGGGGTTGTAACTTTATCAGCGGAGTATTCCCTGTAAGGGGGTGGAATACTTGATTCACTGTGTTGATCTTCAGAGTCAGACTGTGTATATTTAAGTTGATAATTTTTATTTGTCGATGAGGCAGTCTGTCGAAAGTATCTTCTTTATTTTAGAATTTTTTCTAGGTCGGAAGAAGGCGAAATATGCTTGTCGTCTGGATTCTTCCTGGTGCTCTTCTGGTTAAGAGCCAATTTAAACAGTGTGGATTCACCAAGTGAAAGATAAAGGTAGCCTTATAAGGTTTCCAAACTTTGCTTACTATCGAATAAGGAAAGTGTCAATGTCGTTCCTCCCAGGGAAAAAGCTTTGTTTCTCTGTTCCCCAACAACGATGCCAAAAAGATGATGTTCCCAAGTTTATACTTTAAGGCTCTAAAGTATACTGTCAAGGCATCTGAAAAGATAGAGGAAGCTAAGGATAGAAAAATCAATGATTAAAAAGGTGAGGACTATAGTTGGTTTCTTAACTGTCTCTGTCAGAATTCCCAATTTTCCTAAATGTTGATATCTCTCTCAATTGTTGCCCATGAACGTTCTAACTTAACCCAGTTATTTGTTGTTTGTAAGATAGTGTTAAATAAATTTAGAGCGATGTTGGTTTGATCTGAAAGACCGGGTTCGATGTTAGGCTGCCTTGAAACTGGTACTGTCATGAAGGATAAAGGTAAAGGAGATATAATTCCGTGTTTTATTTTTTAGGCTTTGTTATCTCTATTTCAAAATGTAAGGAGAATGATTTTAAAACATGAATTAATAAGATGACTAAATCAAAGGCCATTTCTTGTATCTAAGTTAAATTTAAAAGAAGGGAAACATGCATGATATGAGGAAGAACATAAAGCTATTAACAAGGTGAGGCATCAATTTAAGAGGAACCTCACGTTGTAACATAAGACTATGAAACAAGAAAAATATTAATGAATCATATGATATTGAAATCTAAACATTTTCAGGTCTTGTATCTGTTGATAACCATACAGAGGAAAAACTATAAATGATTAAAATAACAAGAATAATAATTTTTACAGTAGAGGTTGTACTAAATTGTAATCAAGCATTCATCAACAACATATATGAAAGAAAGATGAAAAGACAGGGGAACACATAACTCAAACTTGACAAAATCCGAAATCTTCAATCTTCATTTATATTAATTCAGAGTCTCTTTAAAATTACTTCGTCACAATGCCTTTTTAGAGAAAGAAAAAATCCTTTCTTCAATCTTCTCTCCTTGTATTTATACAAGGTCGTCAATACTTGATGGTTAGCAATCTCCTACTTTTTAGGGGAAAAACTAGTTACAAATTTGCAACCTTAACCGTTGCATGATTAACTTTTGTTGGTCTATCATTACAATAGTGTAAGCTTTCAAACGATACTTCATTGTTTAGTTGAAGTCTCTCCCTCATTTGATGCTATACATTCAATACATTTCTCCAGAAAATGAACAAAATTTCTAGGTGGTGTCAAAAGATCCTTAGTTTCAAACAAATAAAACTTTATTTGGACCTTTGGAAACTGGTCTTCAAAACCTTTATTGGAAAACCTGATCGCTTCCAACTTTAAATTAGGCTATACCAACCATCTTTTTATTAGGTTGGCATCGATTTCCTTCAACTATGAAATTTCCGCCTGAATCTCCTTCAATCCCTCTTTGCAGTTCAACTGTTGTTTCACAATGTTTATCTATCCCAGTGGCTTAGAGAAACCATTTCTTTCAATACCTAACGTTTTCTTATCCAAAGAATCAAAGATTCCCTCACAACCGTCTTTGATTTCTTTAACTATCTTCTTGTTTTTGGCTATGTTTGTTTCCCATACCTTGAGCATGATGTCTCCTCTTATCTGTTCTGTGACAGAAAGCTTTAGATTTTTGTACATCTCCCCGTTTCCTGAACATGCAACTACTTTCTGGAAGGTATTCCTTGCTTCTTTAGCCTCCTTTTCTAATAAAATAATATTATCAAGGGATTTTGTTACCTCTTGGAAGTAATCCTGGATGATCTCTATTTTGGAGATCAATTTATGCTACTTAGCTTCTATCTTTGTATGTGCTTCTATTGAGAGGGTCTAGAAAGCCTTAAAGTCTACAACCTAGCCTTCTGTCAGATTTAACTTAGCTTGTAGATGTTTTACAAGCTCCTTTTGTTGAGTAACTTGCACCTGACTTTCTTGTATCCTCTAGTTCATTTAATCTAGGCTAGTTTTGAGTGATTGAATTTCTTGCCTTTCAACAGCTATGACCCGATCCAAGATTTTATTCACCTCTTCTCTAATGTTTTTCTCAGCATTCTTTAACTGATCTTGTAATTGAGCTATTATGTGGTTACTCTTCTTTATCCTTGTTCTCATGTTCTCCATAGTAAAAAGGTTTGTTGTTGCCATGGCTCTCATGGAGCCTGCTAACTCTGTAGCGAAATCCTCCTCCTCCAAATTTTGGCCATCTACCAAGACCCTATGCTTCTTCACCATACTCCCCTATCTCATATACATCTCTTGTTTTAGAAAAACCTTCCTCTTTTTTCTAAAAAAATAATCAGAAGGAGGGATCTCATCTCTGGAGATAGGGGTGAGATCACCAACATATATGGATCCCATCTGGGGGAGTCCAAAGGTGGACTGTAAAGGGGTTAAGGAAGCTATGGGACTTCCTATATCTGTAGATATTGTTTCTCCTATGGCCTTAGGTACATTGACATCAACAACAGGTGATGAAGGGGGAGTGGACTTACTGGACTCGGTAGGTGTCTCGGGCCTACTCTCTGTTTCAATCTCTGGATTTTCTGTCTGTAAGGCCTCTTCATTTTGTGAAGACCTTTCAGTCTCCTGTGGAATTTCCTCGAGGTTGACTTTATCTTGTGTTTCTTGTCCAAGGCCTGGAGGAGTATCCTCTTGTTTATGAGGAAGGGTGATTTATTCTCCTTGCAGTACTTTGGGCAGACCACTCCATCTATGCTTCTGGAAGGTCTAAAAACTAGCTTGCAAGTCAGACGGTAGTGTTTGTACACTCTCTAAAACCTCCTCATAGGTCCTAGTCCCTTTGAACAGGTCATCACAAGGGGACTTCTCATGTTCATAAGCCTTCATATTATAGTGGGCCATGTGTTTTTCCACTAACTGGTAAGGATCATGCTTCCTGTTCTCGAGGTCTACCAATTTGACCTCCTCCAGTGCTGTCGCTTCAACTTTGGAATGACCCAATTTTAGTCACGAAAATTTCCCAATCTGAACGGGAAAAACTGGCCAAGAATTCTTTTGAGCCATTTTTAGTTCTATCCCAGTTCCATCTATTACTATTTGATGAGCTACCTCCCTGCACACCAGTCTATTAGGGAGGAATTTCGGGAGTGCATGTGGAGGGATTGAACACCCAAAAGCTCTGATGTATGAGAAATTCTCCTTTGTAAACCAGTCAACAACTGTCCTAAGATTTCATGTGACCAAATCTGAAATGAGGGGAGGTGAACAGTCGTACAACATCTGATGTAGTGGTATCACCACGAAATGAAAATTTTCATAGAATGAGTCCTTGGCATTTTCTTCCCAAAGTTTAGAATGATATTCATGATTAGGCTCTTGGTAAGTTGGATTCCAACTCCAATTCATCAAAGGGAAAGGAGTTGAGAAGCATATAGCATCCATGATGTATGTAGACATATAAAAGGCTACTGGTTGGCCATTTGATCTTGTAGTATGATATTCCATGACCTCCTTCGCTATGTTATCAGATAAAATATTTTCCCAATTGAAGTTGTAACCTTCTGCTGCCTCGTGCAAAAGAGGTACCCATTCTGCAGGGAAATGGGTGGGAATTTTCTTCCCTAAAAGTCTACATAACATCATCACCACTTAGACCATATACTCATTCAATGAGGCTATGGTGTAAATACCATGGGTGTCGGCCCTAAATTTTTCTTTGTTTCTCCACCAGTCTTTTATTATGCCAGGATACGTTTGGTCTGACTCAAAACATTCTTTCCTTTGAAAATCATTCATGAAATCTTTATTATAAATATACTTGGGACTGGGAGATAGTTTATACATTACTTGTGCATGTTCTGGTCTGAAAGAGCCAATGACGACCCCACGGCTATTCAGAATGCTTCTCATCTGCACATATTTTCGCTCTAAGGCCCAACTAATCATGTCGTTATAAGTCATGAGTCGCGGCCATGTAGCTATTTTGTGAAGGTCAGATTCCGCTATATCTTGGAGTTTGTTGTCGATGTCATGAGGGAAATTTGTAATTTCATAATCCAGAGTTTCGAAAATCTGCCTCCAGGATTTTATGGAATCAATGGCATGTGGTATTGTATCAGATATAACGTGTCCGTCTAGACTCGAGATTTCTACAACTTCCTCACTTTTCTTGGGTGCCTTCTTAGGTGCCATGATATTTGCACTGGACCAGAAACCTGTTTACAGAGAAAATGTGTATAAAACTGGATAAATGCGACTTGCTACAGATGTAAAGAATAAGAATGAAATTTGAAACACAAGACCTTATTAACCCTTAATTCATGTTATAATGAGCGTACAGACCCAGGCAATGGAAAATTAATTCTTTAATGGAAATATATGCCTGGAGATACGCTTTCGCGTCAAAAATATCTCCATTTATCCGTTATTAATACTGTCATATATCGGTGATTTTGAAACTGGAGTTTCGAAAATCACTGCCTTCCTGAATTCCTGAAATGTGAAAGGAAGCTTAGTTATCACTAATCCTGTTTCAAAAACAATTTAACCTTAATGTTAGACTTTGTTTTAAAGAAAACGTGATTTCTCATTTCGGAACTTCAGGGATCCTGTTGTCAGGAGATATGTCATAAGCAAACCCCAGATCATGAAATTGCGATGGGATTAGTGAGGTTCTAATCACATATTAATGCTTTGATTAATAAAGGTTAATAATTAATTAATTTTTTTAACTTTTTGGAAAAACGAGGAGCGGGAGTTCGACGGTTGAGAGTTCAAAAACGCTTTAGTAGAAAGAAAAACCCGAATCGTGAAAGATTAAGGGAAATATTATTGCGTTTAGGAGCTTATTTAATTACGGATTAAAGAGAACTTTGTGGAAAGCAATGGAAAATGTAACCTTTATCCCCCCCCCCCTTTTTTTATTTTATTTTTAATATGTTAAATGGTTTCAGGATTTCAGCACCAAGAAATTAGTATGGTTGAAGATCATACCTCAAGAAAAACTGAATCTCAAAACCCGAAAAACAATGGAAGGCTCTGACTCCCCTTTTTGGACTAAGGGCAGCTCCATGACTTAGGAGAAGATGAAGATTTAGTTTTCAAGGGTAGAAAAATTTAAACTTCGTGTCAACGACGCCCGTGTGCCTTGGTCTACCAATAATACTGGGGAAACATTGCACGAGGAGCATCATCCCCCAAAAATCCTTCCTTAACTATACCAGATCTATTGTCACAGACAAGAGGTTGGATATCCTCATCAACCAGTTTTTCTCAAGATAGGAAACAAACTGCTTACGAGCGGTTTCGAACCTTTAAACCAAGACGCAGTCGTGACTAAGCACATAGCCTTTCGTGGCGCGCAACAAGATGTAATGCCTCAGGTGAAATTTTTTGAATTTCCAGGAGAAAAGAGCGCACGTTTTGTTAGAGACACACTTGGAGACTCGCTTAATTTTAGATATAATGTGGAGGCTGACAGTCTGGAGATGCTATCGCCAATGAAAACCATCATTGATTGCCAACCATAAAAATTTCAGATAAATGCCAGTTAAAGTCATTCGTATCACACAACCAACTGTACAGATGTGCTAGCTTGAAACTATAGACGCAGGCTGCTTCGAATATAAATTGGATTTGCAACCTCCAGTTGATGAAAATCTCTGTATTTGGTTGGATGTATCGAAAAACGAATAATCAAATGATCTTCTACTGATTTCTCGCTTTTCTAAAACAATAAAATTTAATGTGATCCACTTGGTGGATATGATATGATTCCACAAAGATCTCATGAGGCGAAATGAGGCAGGAAAAGAGTTGCCCCCAACTGTTGGTACATCATCAAAAGGAACATCATATGCGAACAACCTTTATTATTTGGGAGGTCAGTATTCCACCATTTGTACACTAGTAACACCTCTGCGCAAGCCAATGAAGACATAGTAAATGTTCTCGCAAGTCTCAAATCAACAATTGGACTCAATGGAGCTGTATGCACCCTCTTTGGATACTGTAGTAACTAGCATATGTAACCCGTATTTGGGATTGTGATCCCCCGTGCAGATTTTACATCCTGAGAAGCATCTTCTTTCCGCCACATTAGATAAGAAATGATGAAGTTGAGTGGAATATACATGGAGAATTTTGCAACCACAATGTCAAATCATTTACGCAAGCAAAACATGCATAGATAAATTCCTTTTTGAGTTATGCAGCAATGCATATATTTTATTTGTTGGTAAGGTGAAGGATGTGGTCATCGTGGCTCTGCACGTTAGACCATTAAACCATTAATTAATTAATTAATTAATTAATATATATTTTCCTTGTACTTATTGTTTTATTGCTTTTATTTGCAGATGGAGGATGCACAACTTTTTATTTATTTATTTTTTTCTATTATGTTTTCAAAATAAAGAATAAAATAAAAATTTATTTTGCAAGCTTATTAGGCAATTTTTTTCTTTTCGTCAATTAATTGATATTCCTGAAATCAACCAGTCATTCATCCTACTTTTTGATCCTCACAATCGCACGAAGCATAGAGGAGAACATAATTATTCTAGCAAAAATAAAAAAAATTGAAAATAAAACCTTACCTACACTACGTTAATTAGAAATGAGAGATTAGTTACGTATAATCAAACAACCAATGTAGCCATGCACACAACAGTAATAAAAATATGTTATCTTTCAATTTCTCAATTGACAGTCGGGAATATGTATGGGCATGAAAAATTAGTTGTTGAAGTTCTAAATTAACAAAATAAAAAGGAAAACTAAGTGGAACTAACCTAGAACTTGCTTGAAGCCAGCGTTCGATCAGGCTTTCGTAGGCGTACTTTGTCTTACTCAGATCATGCTGCATCTCCTTGTTTTCCTCCTTGACCTCTTGTGCGCCTAATGGTTCTGTTAATGTTTAAGCCATTATTATAGTTCTTTGCATTTCAATGAATAACAATAGCATAAGATAAGATCACTGAGAAATACACAATCACAAGAGACACATCATTTATCCTCGGAAACCCTCATGGGGTAGAAAACCCAACAAAACTTCCTTAATATAGATAGCCAATACAATTCCAAGAGATAACTCAAACAAGTACAAAATGTCCTCTCCCAAAGATTCGCCTCTCTCTCTCTCTCTCTTCTCTAACTGCAGCTCTGAAACTTGTCTCTCAATGAACAAGTGAGTGTGTGTCTAAGTGAGGCACTAGCCTCTTTATTTATACAAGACTGGCACATGTGGGAGTGTCCTTTCACTGGCAGGGCTGACTTCTTCTCCTGGGTGGTTATAACCACCTTTATTATATTCCGGGTCCTCTTTGATATATTCTAGGGCTGACTTTTCTTTCTGCCTATTACAATTACATTATGACCAATCCACAAAAGGGAATTTGGTCCTTTTACAATAGCCGACATGATCAATTCACAATGGGGATTGATCCAATGAATAATATATCAAATAATAATAAGAATACACTTTGTAGTTACATTATTTCAACACTCCCCCTTAACAAGAAGGGTATTCTACAGCAACAACAGACGAGAGAGAGGCCTTTATCATCAACAACATCAAGAGGATAGCATCATCAATATCATCTTGGAACACTGACTGGTGTATCTATAAATCATCAGAAGTTTTATTCATCGGTAGCATCGTCATTCTCAAAGGAATGCAATCATCATCTGCATCAATATGTATTATTATAAAACTAATACATCATCATCATCACAGCATGAGATTGGCTCATCATAATACAGGACTGGCTTTACGTCATAGCTGTAAGGCTGGAAGCTTAGTACTCGTCTTGCTTTACGTCACAACAATCAAGCTAGAAGCAATATACTAGACTGGCTTTACATCACAACTTCTCAAGATGGAAGCACAGTACTAGTCTCATCTCATCATCTTGCTTTACGTCACAACACTCTAGGTGGAAGCAAGATACTAGACTGGTTTTACGTCACAGCTTCTCAAGATGGAAGCATAGTACTAGTCTCATCTCATCGTCTTGCTTTACTTCACAATTCTCAAGATGGAAGCAAGATACTAGACTGGATTTACGTCACAACTTCTCAAGATGGAAGCACAGTACTAGTCTCATCTCATCGTCTTGCTTTATGTCACAACACTCAAGATGGAAGCAAGATACTAGAGTGGATTTACATCACAGCTTCTCAAGCTGGAAGCACAGTACTAGTCTCATCTCATCATCTTCCTTTACGTCACAACACTCAAGCTGGAAGTAAGATACTAGACTGGCTTTACGTCACAACTTCTCAAGCTGGAAGAATAATACTAGTCTTATCTCATCGTCTTGTTTTACATCACAACACTCAAGCTGGAAGAAATTTACTAGACTGGATTTATGTCAAAGTTGTCAAGCCGAAAGAAAAATACTAGTCTCATCACATCTTCTTGCTTTACGTCATAACAATGAAGCTGGAAGCAAGAGATGTCTCATGACAATAAATACTCCCCTTTTCAAGGAAGGTCCTTTCGGACTATACCAAGCTTATCTCAAAAGTGCTCAAACTTTACATGAGATAGAGGCTTGGTCAATACATCAACAACCTATTCATCCATGCTAATGTACTGGAGATTTAAGGCTCCTCTCTGCACCATGTCACAGATGTAATGATAACAAATATCTATGTGCTTTGAATTGTCATGGAATACAAGATTCTATGTCATCTTTATGCAGCTCTGGTTGTCACATAGGATCGTGGTTGCTTCCATCTCTAGTTCAAATAGACTGGTAAACAACTTTCGAATCCATATAGCTTCGCAGCTGGCAGAACACGCAACAATGTATTTTGATTCCATTGTGCTGAGAGAAATGATGGATTTCTTCCTACTCTGCCACGAGATCATGGTTGATCCCAAACTGAAATAGTATCCTGAAGTGATTTTCCTGTCAGAAACACTTCCTGCCCAATCTGAATCTGTGTACCCACTCAATGTGAAATCATGATCTCCATCAGAAACACTTCCTGCCCAATCTGAATCTGTGTACCCACTCAATGTGAAATCATGATCTCCATCATAATTGAGACCAAAATCTAATGTACCCTTAAGGTACCGCATCACAAGTTTTGCAACCACAAGGTTAACATGTCTGGGTTCTACTAGAAACTGACTCAAAGTGTTCATGACAAAACAAATATCTGGTCTGGTGTTCGTCAGTTACATCAACGATCCAATAATCTGTCTATATAGTGTGGCATCAATTAATTCTGACAAAGTGTCAACCAACAACTTCAACTTTGTTTGCATGGGTGTATTCATGGACTTGCACTCTAACATGTCAAATCTCTTCAATATTTTGACTACATACTTCCCTTGGTTAAGAAAGATCCTCTCTGGACTCTGCCATGCCTCAATACCTAAGAAATAATTCATTAGGCCAAGGTCTTTCATCTCAAATTCTGAGGTGAGTCTCTTCTTACATTCAGTGATGAACTTTTCTTCTCCAGTTAAGAATAAGTCATCCACATATAGAAATAATATCACTGGCTCATCGTTCATAACTTTGAATTAGAGGTTAGAATCTGCTTTACTCTTGGTAAATCCCAAGCTTGTTAGAAAACTGTGTATACAGCCATACCAAGATCTAGGAGCTTGCTTCAATCCGTATAAGGCTTTCTTCAATTTACAAACATGAGACTTCCTGTATTCAAATTCAAATCCTTGAGGTTGCTCTATATACACTTCCTCTTCAATAATACCATTTAAGAAATATGTCTTTACGTCCATCTGGTGTAACTTCCACTTCATCTTACCTACAAGGGCTATGATGGTTCTAATCGAAGTGTATCTATCTACAGGAGAGAATGTCTCTTCATAGTCAATGCCTTCTTTTTGAGAAAGGCCATGAGCTACAAATCTTGCTCTATACTTCTCAATGCTTCCATCAGTAGCATGTTTTGTTTTGAAGAGCCACCTAGATGATACCACATCCTTTCTATTCATTCTGGGAACTATTTCCCATACATCATTCTTTATTATGGATTGGTATTCTTCTGTCATGGAATCTACCCATTCTTTCTTCTAAATGGCTTCTTCAAAGAAGGTAGGCTCCTTTTCTAGGAGATCACACATCAAATCCATATAACTAGAGAATGGCTTAGGTTTCTTCACATGTCTCGTGGTTCCTTCAGGAACACCATATTTCTCTCCATCTTGAATAAGCTCTCTAGCCCAAAATGGCTTTCTTTTATGGGAGATTGTCATCTGAGGAGGTTATTGAAACTCTACTACATCATGATCTTCTAGAATTTCCTCATCAGGGGAAGTTATGACTTCCCTCACTGGTTTAGCAGCTCTAGGAACCTCCCTCATTGATTCTGCAGCTCTGGGGATTACGGGTTGCTCTTCATATACCTCTTCAAGATGACATTTTCTCGATTTCTTGAGTGTTGCATCTTCATCAAAGGTCACATCCATACTGATATCAATGTGACAGTGACCTGGTATATAGATATTGAAGGCCTTGGATACCTCATAGTATCCCACAAATATTCCCTTCTTTCCTGAGGGTTCTAGCTTGTTTCTTTTCTTTTTCAGTATATGTATAAATACTGGGCAGCCAAATATTTTGAGATGGCTTACCTCTGGCTTCTTTCCGATGAACATCTCTTCTAGGGTTTTGAACCCAAGTGCACTATGGGACAATCGTTTTTGCACATATACAGTTGTCATTGCTTCTTCTTCCCATAAGCACATAGGAATATATTGATCGTGGATCATGGTCTTCATGACTTCCATTATCGTTCTGTTCTTTCTTTCAGCCACACCATTTTGTTGATGATTATAGGGAGTAGTGAGTTCCCTCTTGATCCCAACATCTTTCCAAGAGTTCACGAACTCTTTTGAGGTGTACTCTCCTTCATTATCTGACCTGATTATCTTGATCTTTCTTTCACAAATATCCTCTATCAAGGCTTTGAATTCCTTGAATTTGTTGAACACTTCATCTTTAGATTTCAAGAGACACAACCAGGTCTTACGAGAATAATCATCAATAAATGATACATAATATACATACCCACTAATGGAGGATGATGGCATTGGGCCACACACATTTGAATGAATGATTTCTAGGACTCCTTTTTTGTTGTCTTTCTTCGTAAAAGGGTTCTTGATGTTCTTCCCTTGTGCACATCCATTGCATATGCCTTCATGGTCAACCTTGAGTTCTGGTAAACCTGTGACCGCTTTGCATATGTATGGTGGTGCCTTGTAGTTAATGTGATCTAATCTTCTATGCCAAAGTTCACATGGATTCTCAATGGCGTGGTTCATGGTAGCTTTTGAGTGACCCTTTAGCTTATACAAGCCACCTTCTTCTTTTCCAATGATGATTTCATTTTTTTAAGGTTTATCCTTTAGTACATTTCCTTCTATAACCTTAACTATAGATTCCTTGGGGTTATTACCTGTGACCTGGAACAAGATCAACAAAACAACAAGCAAGAGTAATATCCTTTTGATAATATAAAGTAATAGCACGAACAATCATCACAGTATATCTTTTAGATCTATCACTTGTAACTTGTCTGAAGCAAAGATTAAAGGTGAGGAATACAATATGAAAATGAGGTCAACACTCTCATAATGTTGTGATCAAACATTCCTCCATGGCAACCTGGAACTAACACACAAGATTCTTCCTAGAGGAGGTGTTGGTTGTATCAGAAAAATGATTATGTTAAGCATTTACCTCTATATGCTCACATGCTATCAAGTATGATACTTTACAAAGACTGCTATCTCAATCATAGTCATCAACTTGTCATGTGTACCTTTGAACCTTATTAACTTGATTAATCAAACCTGGAGCCTTGTCCTCAGGAAGGAGTGCTTTCTTTTCTTCCAAGTCTCCTTCACTCAAGATGACAAGTGCTTTATTCAACCTGTCTTTTGTACTTAGACAATACACTATCTTGACAGAAGGTTGGGTTAGAGGATAAGTTCTATGATTTCAACTTTTAATCCATCTAATACCTTGACTCAAAAAAGGTTAGAATGATGGTCATAGCTACAACATGCAACATTGATCAATATAACAAATGGATGCATGTCATAATAATCACACCTGGGTTGCATCATTCCTTTGAATGTGTTGGATCTTGAGATCCTTCAAGATCTATGGAAAGATATCCCTCCTCCTGCAAATACTCTTTAAAGTTTAACCATTTAAACATATGTGAGTACATACCTCTGATGACATTTGCAGGTAGTGGCACCATCTGGCAGTAGCGGTAATCATTGCTAACTCTTAAAAATTTCAAGGGTGTTTGCAACTGGTGTTACGACTACAACTGCAACTGATACTGCAACTAGTTCTGAGACTGCAACTACAACTGCAACTTAGGGTTTTATGAGGAAACCCTAATTTTTCAAACTTCAAAATTTGAAATTCTGATCCAGGGGACAGATGCGCTGAGCTAAGGCAAGTAAGATGGTGCAGTCAGATTCCTGAAAATCCAACTTTTATCCCCTCAAACTTGATCTATGGATTTCTGGACTAGTGCTTCTGGTTTTCTGGTACTTCTGGTACTCTTGTACTTCTGGTACTTCTGGTACTTTGGTTTTCTAGTTTTCTGGTACTTTGTGAAACTAGGGTTTCACTTTCTAGGAGATCTAGTCACTGAAAAGTTGTGCTGAAGGTGCCAAAATGATCCTTGAGGGAGGGCACACTTTTCTAGATGGTTTTAGGGTTAAAATACCTCACCAACAAAAATCCCTAATTTGCATGTACAACAACAATGATGTTTTTCACTTTTCTCTTGTGAAAGATGCTCTCTTCATCTTGTCTCTGATACCATGTTAATGTTTAATCCATTATTATAGTTCTTTTCATTTCAATGAATAACAACAACATAAGATAAGATCAATGAGAAATACACAATCACAAGAGACACATCATTTATCCTGGGAAACCCTCATGTGGCAAAAAACCCAACAAAACTTCCTTAATATAGATAGCCAATACAATGCTAAGAGATAACTCAAACAAGTACAACAAGTCCTCTCCCAAATATGCACCTCTCTCTCTCTCTCTCTCTCTTCTCCAACTGCAGCTATGAAACTTGTCTCTCAATGAACAAGTGAGTGTGTGTCTAAGTGAGGCGCTAGCCTCTTTATTTATACAAGACTGGCATGTGTGGGAGTGTCCTTTCATTGGCAGGGCTGACTTCTTCTCCTAGGTGGTTATAACCACCTTTATTATATTCCAGGGCCTCTTTGATATACTCTGGGGCCGACTTCTCTTTTTGCCTATTACAATTACATTATGACCAATCTGCAAAAGGGGATTTGGTCCTTTTACAATAGCCGACATGATCAATCCACAATGGGGATTGATCCAATGAATAATATATCAAATAATAATAATAATACACTTTGCAGTTACAATATGAAAGGTTCTTTATCCACCTTAGGAGGAGTGAATAATCTTTTGACTGTTGTCAAGATCTCCTCTTCCAGAGAAGAGGAGACCCCAACTTTTTCTAGGATCTGAGTGAGTTATTCCAAGATTAAATTCATTGTTAAATCATGTTAAAAAAAGGATTCTTATAGCACCCAAATCAAAATGAAAAACTTAAAAAACACTCTTGCTAAAACATAAAAAAATTACTCTTCACAGTTGCAGAAATTAAACGCTCTTGATAGTTTCTAGGGATAGTGAGGAATCTACACTGAAGCAACTCTATGACCCTTAGAACCAACACATGTAGATCACACTTTCATAAATTGAAACTAATCTTGCAGAAATTGAAACTACTTTTACCTAGTTGGTAGGGAGAACATGAGGAGTCTCCTCTCACGAGCTTCTATGACCCCTTACCAACACGTCTAGATCACACTTGCATGAATTAAACACTCTTGCATAAATTGAAATTTGTAGAAATTGAAACTACTTTTATCTAGTTGGTAGGGATAACATGAGGAGTCTCCTCTCACGATCTTCTATGACCCCTTACCAACATGTCTAGATCACACTTGCATGAATTAAACACTCTTGCATAAATTGAAATTTGCAGAAATTGAAACTACTTTTACTTAGTTGGTAGGGAGAACATGAGGAGTCTCCTCTCACGAGATTCTATGACCCCTTACCAACACATCTAGATCACACTTGGATGAATTGAAATGAAAAAGAAACTAATACCTCAATCCATCGTGCTTCCCCGGCAACGACGCCAAAATGTTGGGCTCTAACGATGTCCTAAAATATAACCTCTATGCATCATCCAAAGGTAGGCGCTAGCACAAGTGTTTTACTTGTCACCTACGTAGGTTCTTACCTTCTGTTTTCAATACTGGTCCTCCGGAGATGCAACCCCTGCAAAGGGACAACAATTGTAACAAAAGGAATGACAATTGTTCCATTCAAATGAACAACACTACTTACAAAAGGAACAACAATCATGACAAGGGAACGACAGTCGTTATATTGGGCCAAACTAATGTTGTATTAATTGAGTTGTATTACTTGCCCAATTATCTAATTTGTCAACCCGGGGTTCGTAAACTGACGAAGCACACGCAAAGTATATGCAAGATTGAAGAGAAACTAATCTAATCTAATGTTTAAGCTACGACTGAAATTGAATCATTAATCTAACAGACACTTGAAATAGAATCATTAATCTAACACACGACTGAAATTGAATTGCGTAAATGAAATTAATCTAGGAATGGGAAATTGCCTGAAGGAAATTAATCTAGGAATGGATAACTACATGAAGAAAAAGAAAATACAACGTGTGAAGAGTTGAATGGCATAACAACATATGAGAGCTCTCACCAATGAAGCAATCTTATATTACAATAATCAAATCAATCTTCATAAAAGAATAATGAAAGCATGAAAACCAAAACCATGAGTCAAAGATAAGAATCCCTTTCTCTTTCGAATCCTAATGACTACCATTAATGACTACTCTAATTCCATATTCTAATTGAATCCTCATGAAGAGAGAGAACTCTCTTTTATGCATGAGAGCCTTGAAGATAAGATAACCATCTCATTATTACGGATCCACTTTTCTTTCAACCTATTTCCCGTTATTACAAAATATAATCCCTTAAAATCCTCACACATATCTCTCATATATCTTGGATAATATATTCCAACCAAATATCCATTATCTTCTCCTTGGAATGGGCTTGAATTATCTCCTCAAATATTGAAATAGTGGAGGAAGTATTCGAGAAGTCCTTTTGAATTAATCCTTCTCATATTCCTACACATTTACAAAGCTCACACATTTTTGAGATATATATGAAAACATGTCAATTTTATAATATTTAATCACAAATTCCTTTTTAATACTAAAATGAATAAAGTGGAAAATAATAAGGTGAATCCCAAGTACATTTATGAAATGATGTCGTGAAAGGTTAATGGGGCGATGAAATGTGGAGAATGATGAAGGGAAAGGTGGATGAAAATAGGACATTTTTGAGCCCCAACAAAAGGTTATAGCCTTCTTCAACCACATTATAATGAAATTGTTATTAGAAGAGATGTTAAATTTGATGAAAATCTCTTGGCCTATGAGCCTAATTTACTGATTGTGCCTTATTCGGCCTACGATGCATATTCGACGTTTGTGCCTTCCTCGACCTGGGATCCATCTTTGATGTTTGTGCCTTATTTTGTTCCTATTCTAGTTTCTTCTTAAAAGGATGACATTGAGGATGAAAATCCACCTTCGCCTGCTCACCTTCCTCCAGATGAGTCCTTGGAATCTGAACCAACACCATCTCCACCACTTCCTAGATGGGTCCTTTCAACAAGAGAAGTAGTTGGCGATCTTGTCAATGGTCCTTCAGATCAACATTGGACATGCTCACAGTTCCAGCGAACTGCTTCTCTTTTTTCTCAAGTTTCAGAGACTCGTGATCCAGAGACATTTGCAGAAGATTCAGGTCATCCATATTGGGATACAACAATGAATGAAGAGTATTGTTCTTTAATTGAAAATGATACTTGGGATCTTATACCTCTTCCAAAAGGAATAAAACTAGTCATATGTAAATGGGTCTACAAAACTAAGTATGCATCAGATGGAAGTGTTGAAAGGTACAAGGCTCGGTTAGTTGCCAAAGGATTTTCCCAGGTTGAAGGAATTTACTATAATGAAACATTTTTGCCAAAATGAATTCCATCCACCTTTTTCTTACTCTTGCTGCCTCACATAAATGGGAGATCCATCAGATGGATGTTAAATACGCCTTCTTACATTGGGATTTTCAAGAATAAATATACATGGAACAACCTCTTGGCTATGTCCATAATAAGTCTAGCCTTGTTTTCTGCATCAATAAATCTCTTTGTATTCTTTAGAAAGCTCCCCGAGATTGGTATGCCAAAATGGACAACTTTCTTATTGACATCGAATTTTCTATGCCAAAATGGACAACTTTCTTATGACACCAGATTTTCTAGAAGCCATTTTGATCCTAATGTCTATACAAAGAAAGTAGGAAGCCATCTCATAATCCTTGTCGTTTATGTTGATGACCTTATCCTTACTGGTAGTGACTCAAAACTTTTAAACCATGTGAAAACCATCCTTAAGAAGAAATTTGAAATGAGAGACTTATGATTTTTGCACTATTTCCTTGGCCTCCAATTTTTGAAAACCAATGAATGAATTTTTCTTTCCCAGTATAAGTATGCTTGTGACCTTCTTCGTCTCTTTCACATGGAAGATTGTAAACCCGCCCCTTCTCTCTTCCAGTTTGGAGTTAAACTTGTTTCCACCTGTACTTTTCCTGAAGTTGATTCCACCTTGTATCGTCAGTTAGTTGGTAGCCTCTTATACTTGAATCATACTCGTCCTAATATTTCCTTTGTTATTGGTCTTGTTTCCCTGTATATGAAAGCACCCCATGAAAACCATTGGAAAGCAGCTAAAAGGATACTTCGGTATGTCTGTGGAAAATTCAGTTCGAGATACATTACATTTCAGGGGGGGATCCTTTATTGGTTGGTTTCATTAATTCAAATTGGGTTGACGACCCTGATGATCGGAAGTCTACTACAAGTTATGTTTCTATCCTTGGTTTAGGACCCGTCACTTCGGCCTGTAAGAAACAAAAATATATTGCACTTTATTTTGCAGAAGAAGAGTACCGATCAATGGTAAATGCAAGTCAGGAAGCCTTGTGGCTTTGACAGATCCTTTCGGATTTTGGATTCTAGTAGAAACATCCGACTAGCCTTTGTTGCGACAATCAAAGTAAAATCAATCTCGCCAAAGACCTAATTCAACATCAATGCAAAAAACACATCGAGCTACACATGCACTTCATCAAAAAACTCATTCATGATCAAGTTATTGAAGTGCTCTTTTTCCCTACAAAAGATCAAGTTGCAGACATTTTCACAAAGTCTCTTACAAAAGCGATTTTTTCCAAACTTCGATCTATGTCAGGAGTTTAGGAAGTTGTCATTAAAGGGGGATAGGCTCTAATGCCTCCTTCCTTGTCCTATTGTGTCACTATTGTAAATACTTCAATCCTATCCCAAGTTGTTCTTAAGGGGGGATGTTAGGATATTTAGACACTTAGGAGTTAGTAAGATCTACTTGGTATAATGTGTCATTAGGTAAAAGTGTGTTTCTTTGTGTGTTTCTTTATTATGCATTAGTATGCATTTGTAGTTAGGAAATTCGACGATCATGATATGATCCTGAATAGAGTGATCTGATGGTTCATATCCTCCTTGATCTTAATGACTACATTGATATGTGGCTTAACACTCAATTGGTCCATGATATCTATTTCAATAGCACGGAGGGTCATTTTCCATTGATCGATTGTGAGAAAATATCTTGTAAAATATCTTTGTAATCTTTTTATTTTGCATTAATAAACTTCTCCAAGTGGTCGTGTTGGATGGGGTTGTGGATGTTTCCCCATATGGGTTTTACCACATCAAAATATCGGTGTGTTGATCTTTCATCTAGTTGTGTGAGTGGTTACTGAAGGTGTTCATCCTTTGTTGGAATACCTGTGTTGTGAACAATCCAGTCATGGATGTAGGTTTAGGTATTAACTGTTGGATTACTGAGAGGGAGGGTGAATTAGTAATAACATAATTATAATCCTTTTTCTTCAAATGTTATATCAATGCAGAATTATTATCCAATAATGAGCAGTAATAAATAAACAATCACACACATGCACAGTACACCAGTGTTTTATGTGGAAACCCAAATCGGGAGAAAACCTCAGAATGCTTTTTCTTATATGTCTTGAAGAATTACATTCATTGGAAGCACCAACTTCCTTTGTTTCCCAGCTACAACTAGAAGGAGGCTCCAACCCCCTAGTTTCTCAGGCTACAACCTGAGGGAAGCTCCAACTCCCCAATTCTCTGGCTACAACCAGAAGGAGGCTACAACCCCCTATGTTCTTCGGCTACAACTGGAAGGTGGCTACA
>ML790085.1:322833-342934 GCA_009831015.1 Picea engelmannii
AAAACATAACTTGTTATGCAATATTATCTTGATTTTCTGTTATTTTATTGTGAGTGGAATTGATTAGCTTATGTTAATTAGAATTGGTTTATTATAATTTTATGTTATATCCTTATATGCTTGATAAGGTTTGAGAGAAGTTCTCTTTCCGATTTATGTGTAGATTTGAAGAAGGGATTGGTTATGAAAAAATTATATCTAGATCATTCACAAAAGGTAAAGGAATTGGCCATCTAATTCCAAGAATCTTTATCCCTTTATCCTCTTCACTTTCAATAATGTAACTTGTTAATTCTGGAAAGAAGCTAGTTCTCTCCAATTACTTTGTCAATGAACTAACCCTATTCACTGAGGACATTCCCCTACTATAGAAATGGTGACTCCAGTAGGGAATTGTCTATGAATTTTTCCTATTGGGGTTCCCTCTTAGTTTTCTAGATGTCTAGTTTGGTCTAGTTGTTATATTTGCTATATTTCTTTTATGTTATTGTAGGATTAAGAGTATTCAATATTTCTTGCATTCTTTTCATTTTTCACTTATTGATGTTTTTGCACATTATTTTACTTGGGTATAGTAACGAGTGCTCACAAATTTTCTTTGAGAAATATGTCAGTGCATGCAAGTTGCCTTAGATCAACTTGCAAGGAACACATTGGTTACATTTTAGCAACATGTGAGCATCTCCTATAATACGAAAATTTATTACACATTTGAAATATACATTTATAGTCTTGGAGTTTTTTCTTCAAAACTGAAAGGTTTGATCCTCAATTTGTAATTTGACATTGCTTACATGTTCTTCATTACGTTTTATTTGAAAAGAGTTCCAAAAATTAGAAATCATTTTGCTCTTTTAGGCATTTTCTTAGTAATATTTTGAATTTGCATTTCTAAATTTATTTGGTTTGTAGATCACATTATAGAAACTTGAAAAGAAAAAGATTTTCATTCCACTTGTAGTTCAAATTGATCTCTTCATATTATTTGATTCCAATGCACTGTTAAAAACTGTGTCACTTCTTATGAAAGAAAAGATTAAATGTTTGGTGGAAATTGTCATTTTCTTTATGTTTTTAAGCGTCCTTGAGTAAAAAACACATCATTGAAAATTAATTCCACCTCCCCCTCACTAATAACAACCATTAAAAACAATGTTAATAACTAAAATTAAATAGACTTGTTTTTCTCTTGATAGAAAACCAATAATAATCTAAGTTATAGGGCCTTGGTGTAGGTTGGAGAGTAAATTATCCAAGGCCATTCAAACGAAACTAGATTGATTGGAGAGAGCTGAAATTCCATTAGTAGTGAAAATTACTTACCAAGAAAGCACCTCTAACATAGGAATTAAACATTAGTTCAAGCCATTCCAAGTGTTGATATTATCCCCTCACACTTAAAGTGATGGGTGGACATGTAATAGGGGAATTTGGTGGAATTGGAAAGTTACTTAGAGTGACGCCTCTTCCTTAGACTTTTGGTCATAGGATGAAGTTCTATCCTTACTCAAGTAGAAGTTTTAACCATGATTGTTCCACTCAACTACCGATCATGAAGTAGCATACTTAGTTTTCTTTCCTAGGTTCCCGATAGGTGACTACAAGTGATAATTTCTTGTGGTACATGGGATAGATAGTAGATCTTGGTCTCAACTCCCTTGGAGATTTCCAATATTTGCAAGGAAAATTACACCTTAGGTGATTTATTTGTAGGAGGTTACTATAATTGTTCCTCACAACTTCATTGGTTGGACCTAGGTCCTCATCATCCTAGGAAAACCTTCAAGATGCCCTTGTTTAGATTTAATTAATTATACTTAGGACTTAATATCCCTGGGATAATACTTGGAAGAATATTTTTCTTGTTGGTTTCTTTTAGGCATATTTTAGTGGAATTATCTTGGTGTAACATGTAGATATCCTAGGATTTGATCACTCATCATTTACTTTTTGTTGAGTTTTGAGTTTCAAGGTGGTTGACTAATTTCCCCATTCATATCGAAGGATGAAGGGTATCCCTCCTTAGATCACAAAGTCACTTACTGCGAGGAGAATATTGGAAATTCCCAACCACTCATCAAGTGTGTCAAAGATAAAACACGCATGGCTTTGAAAAACCTTGTAAGAGAAGGAAACATGGAAGACGAGCTTGCGTCTAAGGAAATATTTGCAGAGGTTTTTCAAAGAGATTTGCATGGTCACATCAACATACCAGTAGGATATCTCTCTTCTCCTACTCAACATGACCTTCCCCCCTAGATATTGAAGACATTCCTGATCCATATTGAGATAAGTTTAACACATTGTTGACCAACCCTTATGGTCCACTTGTCATTTGGGTAGGTGAATTTCCACCTAGAGATCCATATTCCTATAACCCCACATATCTTTGGTTTTGTATGGTCAACATTACTAGTCCATAAAGTGTCAGGGACATGAACCCTACTAGTTGAACAAATCCTTTGGGGGCACTAGTGTTCCCATGTTTACACCAACTAGTGGGATTGGTCCTTTTGTTTGTATTCCTTATAGTAGTAGAAAAATATATATAGGAATGCCACCTATTAATCTGATTGTTCCACCTATTTTTCCTAGTTTTGGGCTATCATTTGGGGGAACCTATGTTCCATATATTATATTTCATTTTAGGACCAAGAGAATTCCTAGATCCATAACTTATATCAAGAGTGGGTTCAATCCTTCTTCCAGAATACCTCTTGGAAGTATTGTTGTTCCAAAAATGGTTTTTCCTTTTGGTGGAAATTTTACCCCAAACCATGGACATCAAATCCATTCAGGTTTTAATCCTAGTGGTGGAAGTGTCCCAAGGAAAATCTACATGAGTAGAATATGACACATGGTGGGATACCAGGGTCTTCCAATAACAACATCAAAGTGTCACAACTATCCAATTGCCAGTTTTGGTAGTTTTTAATTTGTTGGAACTATATATATTAACTAATGATTCAATGCAACACAATCCAACTTGGCCTCCTATTTCGACCAAGTTACCTTCAGACATTCCCAAAATTTAGAGTAAGGCTAGAGAAGAATCATCGAGTCACGTGATGAATTTCCATATATGTTGTTCATT
The DNA here is from genome assembly GCA_009831015.1 of Picea engelmannii. Lineage (NCBI taxonomy): Eukaryota > Viridiplantae > Streptophyta > Pinopsida > Pinales > Pinaceae > Picea > Picea engelmannii. The sequence continues at coordinate 325,928 of ML790085.1, forward strand.
GAACTCTTTGATAGATGATAGTATTTTCTTATGAATTTTCTAATGCAACCTAATAGGGGTTGTAGAAAAGTGGTACATTGAATTAACATACACTTCTCACAACAATTTTTCATCTTTGGTGATTTCCTTCTTGACACATTTTCAATTGTCAATCCATAATGAGACATAAATAGAGATATTAACATTTATTCAATGAGATACCTCAACCCACACTTTATATCATATTCATGAGTGGAGAAAAAAATGTTGGTTGATTAGAGTCAAAATCCTTGATTTTCTATTGGTTGATTGGTTTGTCAATTACCTTTTACCAAATATTTCCAAATATATTTCTCTATTAGGGGAAATGAATGAGGAGAAATTTATTATAGAATCCTAGCAAATAGACTTGGTTTATTCCTAATATAGAATGTTGTGCAACATTATACATAATTCCCAAAGATTAGATATTGATCCCATGAAACCAATTCCAATACCTCATGCCAATGGTGTGATTGGTTTTATTGGAAATGACACAATCGATAATGTGATGAATTATATGGGACAAGTTTCCTATAATCTAATCCACAGAATATGCTTAGAAAGATTTAGGACCTACCTAGACATCTCATGATCATTCAATCTAGATGAAAAATCCAAAGGCTAATTGTTGGAGATAATTTCAGACACTAGGTTCTAAACTTAAACCAGCAATGGAGTTCATTAGTATTAGCATATTCAATATATTTGCAAGGATAAGGTATCACCCAAGACACCAATGAATGTTACATGAGTAGAATTTAATATTAAGAAAATATAATATGTACATGGAATATGATTATTGTGAATTCATTATAGATTCATATCAACACAAATATCTCAAATAAATTAGAGGTGGAACCATCACACTGTCTTTTCTATTCAATCCATAAGATCAATCCATACAAACTCCTTATAGCTCCATATAATGGTCAAGGGATTCAAACCTTGATTTATCCTTCTTCCATACAATATTTGATAAAAATATATATATGAAATTCACAATGGATAATTGTCTAACACTCATCCTGTTGATTACATTCCTTTATATACACTCTAAATTAGTTAAAAATGGTTACAACAATCATAACTTTCTATGGTGAAACCTCTAACACAAAGATAAAGCAATGCAATACTTCTATTTACTTTCATGTAGTATGGCGCACAAAATAGGAATAGGGCACGTAGCTCAAATTTTGGTGTGTAGGATAAACTCAGCTTATAGGATAAAACTAGGTGTGAAAAGACTAACTATGCACAAAGTCTTCACATTCTCAACATAAGATGCCAACAGGCCCCCAACAATATGATTTTTTCATCTCTGAGACAATGTGGCATATCCCTACAAAATAGAAGCCACTAAAGGAAGTCTTTATTTCATTTATACTCTGGGTCAAATTATCATAGGAAGTCATGAGTGTTTCCATTTCCTATTACTATTTAGAAATTGAATGTAGAGTTTCTTTTCCTTTCTATGGATTTATATATTTTCATATTTGAATGGTTAAAACAATATTTTTGTGTACATCTACTAACCTTGTGTACTTTTTCTCAACATGCTCATGGAATTGTGACAACCTTCTTGTAATTTATTGTTTCTTGGATCATGTTATGGAAATCTTCTTTGTGAGAACAATTACGTCAACCATAATCTCCTTTCACGCTTGCATTGGTTGTTCACAAGTATCTTGTTGTTTTTTTGTAATCTAAAATTGAATCTCATTGTATAATCTCATCATCCTTTATGTGGATCTCGGGAAAAAATTTCAAATGCATCCAAAGATGAAAAATAGAGTTGACCAAGCCTAAAATCCTATCTATCCCAACCTTCACATTCTGAAGAAATAATCTACAATTATTATATGTTCTTCTAGTTTAATGCCATTTTGAGTGGAAATTGCCTTCAAACTTTCCTTGAGTTCTATATTTTTTCTTAAATCACCTAGAATGCTTAGTGCAACTGATAAATCTTGTTTGTGGGAGAAGTAGGTGGAGCCACTTCAACCATTGTAGTTGGAAAAAATGAATAGATATCATCAACTCAAGTACTTAGTGATTTATGCTCAACTACCATTCTAGAACGTCTTTGAGTCATAAGAGATAGAGGATGTATTTTCAAAAACCTTCATTCAACTCCTTGGCCTTGAAGGAACTTCCTACCAAGACTTGGATAAAACCTGGTTTGTTGTGTACCTAATGTAGTGCCATTGTGTTCTTGAGGTAGGGAACCTGGTTCCTCTATAGCTTCTCTAGATTCTAAAATCATTCACAAACTATCGAACCATTGGGAATAATATTTATGAATCATAGGTTGGACTTCTATATGTGAATGCAAACTATCTAGAATATGTTTTACCTTCTTGGGCAAAGGATATTTTCCCAAGGTCTCTTGTGCTTATTTATGTTGTTGTAATTTAAGGAGAAACTCTTTATATTATTTTTCTTATTGTTGCAACTCTAGGATATGTGTTACAGTCTTACCCTAACCCCCTAACTTTATTTATGTATTAGGCCACCTTACTTGAATAAGGCCCATTAAATAGTAAGTTAATAGTCATTCGCTGTAAAAATGGTCATTTTTATTAAGAAGGCCCAAATTAGTTTGTCGGCCCTCATTGTAAGGGGCCCATAGGATATATATATATATATATATATATATTGAGTAGAATGTTACGTAATCTTTTATGAATAATTGTTATTGTATTTGGAGCATTTCTCTTCGAGGTTGCCCCCTTAAAGAGGCAAGTGAACATAACTCTCTATTTTGATTACCAAAGAGATATTTCTTAGGGTTTATCTCTGTTTTGTCTTATGTTAGTGTGTAATGTACCCCTCCAATTGATGACTCATTAGCCTACATGACTCCTGTAGGATATAGTCAACAAAGAAAAATGGGAGTCAAAGTATCAAACCTTAAAGAGATATTAAATAAAACAAATAATTATATTTTAATCAAGTGAGGGTTTGATTTGGTCAAGAAGGAACATCTAGAAGAATCAGAGAAGAAAAATAAATAGAAGGGGAGACTACATATTTGGGAATTATGATTTGATATGTATTGAGTGCTCTTGTGGAAAACGTTTTTGTTAGGGTTTTGGGGAAAACCCTTCCAGTGCAGGTTTTGTTTTGGTGGTGCAATACCCACCCTAGCTAGACAAAGGAGATTTAATTTGGAGTCTTTGTATTGTGGTATTTTATGAAGAGATTGAAGTATAGTAGAGCCAAGTAGTGGGAGTATTAGAGAGCCTCAGTTTCTATGTTGGCATCATACCATGTTTCCTTGTGTGTTTTGTAGCAGATTGTGTAGCTTCCTAGCAACCAATAGTTTATATTCCTAGTCTTGTTCTGCAATTGTTTTTACAACCACTAGAGATAGTTGTATTGTTGTTCCCATTCATAATAAGATTGCATATTATTCTTCTCTATTTATGTGTGCTTTCCATGTGTTTGATAATATTCCTCATTGAGAAAATTATTGTAAGGGTTTAATATCATTTTCACATAGGAATAATTAATAATTTGGGTCACGGATATTACAATGGTATCAGAGATGGTGATTCTACCATATTGTAATGCTGAGGAAGAAGGGGGGTGGAGGACAACCCTATAACAAATCACTGGAGAGGAAGTCAGAAGAAATCCCATCAAAATTAGAACCATAAGGAAGCATGGGAAACCAGGGTGAAGACAAAGTCCAACAATTGTTGGAATCTATAGTAGTAGTACAACTACAGATGAATTCTAGCCAAAAATAGGAAACACAACTCCTGACATAGCTCATCCAAATACAAGGAGGCTACAATGGGAATCATACAAAGGGAATTCAACAAAGTAGTAGGGCCTATAGGGAGAATAAAAACACTCATATTCCAATACAGAGTGACTCACCGATAGGTATCAATAAAATACCAAGGCCATCATTACCACAATTTCTTAAGGAGTAGCACACAAAAGTTCCATAACAACATGACCATAATAGTGATCCCCTTAAGGGTTACAAAGAGTACCTAGACACACCATAAGGTTTCCATAAAGAATTTTATTTCCAATACTATTACAATGTTAAATATAGGAACAAACCAAGGGAATGGAACAAAGCAGTGCAGTACCATCAAAAATATGATCTTATGCGTAGGGTGGGCAGGTTAATTATTCCCTCTTTTGATGGATAAGCTAAGATTTAAGCTAGCACTTGGGTGAAAAAGATGAAAACTTACCTCCATCTCAACCTAATGACCGAGGTAGAGTAAATCAATATTTCCACCTTACATTTGGATGGGGAGGCTCATGTTGGTTGTGGATCCTAATTATCTTCCTATTTCATAGGTCTTTTTTTTCAACCATTTTTATACCCCATGAAAACTACGGGGTCTGGGGGGATCATCCCCCCAGCTGGGGGGTCAGGGGGAAAGCAGGCCCATGAAGGAAAAAATGCCTTGTAAATTTATATTGTAATTTCATAGTAAATTTGGACCATTCATTATAAGGTCACAGATCTAACGGTAGAAGTTAAGTTAGGGTTTTTTTTCCCTAGAAGGAAACCCTCTTTTATGAGGGAAATGTATTGTGACTATGTATTATTGCGAATATTGTATTCTGAGAGAGTAGAGTATGAGAGAAAGAAGAGGAAGTTACATTGGGTGTGTTGTAGGTTGTATCCCTTCATTTTGCTGGATAATAACAAAAAGGAAGGACCTGAAAATTTCTTTAGTGGACGTATCCCACACTGAGTGAACCACATATATTTGTGTCTCTATTGTATTGTGTATATTTTGTCTTTATTTCCACATTCGTTTTATTTTATTGCGACACAATCATGTTTTCTAACAACTGGTATCAAAGCGAAAGGTAACTTCCAGGAAAAGAGGGTTCCCGATTCGAGTGGGAGAAATGGAAGAAGATGGAAAGTTTAGGGTCGAGATATTTAATGGCCAAAACTACCAGTTATGGAAGATGAAAATGAAAGACTATTTATATCAAAAGGATCTATTCCTATCATTGGGTGGAATAGAAAAGAAGTTGACGACCATGAAGGGCGAAGAATGGGAGGTGCTTGACAGAAAGGCACTAGGAACGATAAGGTTGAGCCTAACAACATCGATGGATTTCAATATTTTGAAAGAAAAGACAACGAAGGAGATGATAGATGCATTGGATAAACTGTATGAAAAACCCTCAACATCCAATAAGGTATTTCTAATGAAGATATTATTTAATATGAATATTTCAAAAGGTGGGCCTGTTGCAGATCATTTAAATGAATTTAATATGGTTACTAATAAGCTAAGTTATGTAAAAGTGGACTTTGATGATGAGGTTAGGGCTCTTCTAATATTGTTCTCATTGCTGGAAAGATGGAACAACTTGGTCATGGCTATAAGTAACTCTATATATGGTTCAAACACTTTAAAATTTTATGATGTTGTTTGTGTTACCCTTAGCGAAGAAATGCGACCAAAAAACACATGTGAGACATCAGTTAATGCATTAAACACGGAGAACCGGGGAAGAAAAAAGGATGGAGGAAAGGACCTAGTGAACCATGGGAATTATAGGAAGGCAAGATCCAAATACAAACTGGGAAATATAGAGTGTTGGAATTATGGGAAGAAAGGACATCTGAAGAAATTCTAGAGAGCTCCAAAGAAACAAAGAGATGGACAATAAGAGAAAAAGAAGGAAGCAAATGTAACAGGGGATGTGTTACAAGATGCTTTAATTATTTATGTAGATAATATTTCTGAGTCTTGGGTAGTAGATTCAGGGGCTTCATTTCATTCCACACTCCATAGGAAACCTTTTCTAGATTATGTTCAAGGTGATTTTGGACAGGTTCATTTGGGTGATGATGCACCATACAAAATTGTTGGAATGGGAAAGGTAAAAATAAATAAAAGGAATGGAAACCAGTTGTTGTTGAAAGAGTTAATACACATTCCAGATCTAAGGAAAAATCTAATTTCAACAGGGCAGTTGGAAAGTGAAGGTTTTATATCCATATTTACAGACAAGGTGTGGAAGGTCACCAAAGGATCACTGGTGATAGCAAAAGGAGAGAAGGTAGGTACATTGTATTTATGTACTGGTAATACTGATTAGTATATCTCTTTAGCTTATACATGAATGGATACAACACATTGTCATAATAGGCTTGGAAACATGAGTGAGAAGGGGATGAATATACTTCACAAAAGGAATTTGTTGCTAGATCTTAAACAAATTGATTTGGATTTCGGTGAGCATTGTGTTTATGGAAAATAGAAGAGAGTCAGATTTATCAGAGTCAGAAAATAAAATAAGAGTGAAAGGTTAGATTTTGTGCATACAAATTTATGGGGACCAACTCAGGTATCATCTCTTGGTGCCTCTCATTATTATGTTACTTTTATTGATGATTCAACTAGAAAAACTTGGGTTTATTGCATTCGACAAAAATCTGATGTTTTTGATACTTTTAAGAAGTGGAAAGCTTTGGTTGAGAATGAGAGAGGAAAAAGTTTGAAGTCTCTCAGATCAGAAAATTGAGGTGAATATTGCAATAAGGAGTTTGATGATTACTTTTCATACCATGGGATTCATAGAGAGAAAGTAGTTCCAGAAACACCACAAGAAAATGGTGTGTCAGAAAGGATGAACATGACAATCATGGAGCGTGCAAGGAGTATGAGATTGTATGTTGGGTTGCCCTTACAGTTTTGGGAAGATGATGTAAATACTATTGTTTACTTAATAAACATAGGACCTTCAATCTCTTTGGATGATGGAATTCTAGAGGAGGCATGGATAGGTAAAAAGGTAAACTATTCTTTTTTGAAGACTTTCGGTTGTGAAGCATTTGTCCATATTGATAAAGAAAATAGAACAAAACTTGAGGCAAAATCCAAGAAGTGTACCTTTATTGGATACGATGTTAATGATTTTGGTTATCGCTTATGGGATTATGAAAATAAAAAAATCATTAGGACTAGAGATGTCATATTCAATGAGAAGGTCATCTACAAAGACCGGTTGTAGGGAAAGAAACAAGAAAAAGAAAAACCAGAATACACAGTGCTTGATGAGATCACCGAAAAAGAAATTCCAAAGGTACCAGAAAATAAAAATGTACAACAACAAGAGAAGAATGTACCTAAAACTCCTACAAGTGTTGTTAGAAGATGTACCAAGTTAAGTAGACCCCTTGAATGATACTCTCCTTAATTGTATTATTTATTGTTGGCTGATTATGGTGAACCAGAATGTTATGAAGAGACAATGCAGGTAGACATCAAAAACAAGTGGGAGCAAGGCATGAAAGAGGAAATGGATTACTTGGTAAATAACCAGAATTGGGACTTGGGTCAATTGTCTACAGGAAAAAGGGCATTGCAAAATAAATGGGTTTACAAGTTGAAGGAAGAAGATGGAGGAAAAAAGTGGTACAAGACTAGAATTGTTGTAAAGGGGTTTGCACAAAAGAAAGGTATATATTTTGATGAAATATTTTTTCTTGTTGTTAATATGACTTCAATTAGGACTATTTTAAGTCTTGTGGCAATAGAATATTTACATCTCGAACAATTAGATGTAAAAACAAATTTTCCTCATGGGGATTTAGATGAAGAGATTTATATGTAGCAGGCATAGGGGTAGAGGTCAAAGGGAAAGAAAATTTGGTATGCAAGTTGAAGAAGAGAATGTATGGCCTAAAGAAATCTCCAAGGAAGTGGTATTTGAAGTTTGTCAAGTTTATGATAGAACAAGGTTATAGTATATGGCATTCTGATCACTGTGTTTATTTTAAAAAGATAGAAAATGGAAGCTATATTATCTTGCTATTGTATGTAGATTACATGCTTGTTGCATGGTCTAATATGCAGGATATAAATGTGCTCATGAATAAATTATCTAATTCATTTGCGATGAAGGATTTCAGTGTTGCAAAGAAAATCCTTGGTATGAGAATAACAAGAGATAGGAAAAATCACAATTTGACATTGTCTTAGGGTGAGTACATAGAGAAGGTATTGGAGAGGTTTAGAATGTAGAATGCAAAACCAGTTAGTACACCTTTGGCCAACCATTTCAAATTAACCAAGGAAATTTGTCCCAAGAAATAGGAGGAGATATAATACATGTCCACAGTCCCTTATTCATCAGCAATTGGCAACTTGATGTATGTGATGGTTTGCACAAGACCATATATTGCACATGCAGTGGGAGTTGTGAGCAGGTATATGAACAATCCAGGTAAAAAACATTGGGAGGAAATAAAGTGGATTCTCAAGTATTTGAGAGGTACTTCTACTCATGCATTATGTTTTGGAGGTTCATACATTGTTCTACAGGGATATGTTGATTCAAATATGGCAGGTGATAAAGATAGCAAGAGGAGCACCGCAGGGTATGTTTTTACTGTAGGTGGAACAACAATAAGTTTGATTTCAAAATTACAAAAGGTTGTTGCACTTTCAACAACAGAAGCAGAGTATGTTGCTTCTATAGAGGCTAGTAAAGAAATGATTTGGTTACAGATGTTTATGGATGAATTGGGAAAGAACAAGGAGAATAGCAGGTTGTACTATGATAGTGAGAGTTCCATTAATATTTCAAAGAACTCAACCTTCCATTCAAAGACTAAGAATATACATCTCATGTACCATTTCATACAATCCTTCTTGGAAGATGGACATTTGAAGTTGGAAAAGATACATACTAGCCATCACCATGCAAACATGTTACAAAGGGAGTAACTAGGGAGAAACTGAGTTCATGCTCAGTTTCAGTTGGTCTTCAAGCATTAAGGTGAAGATGAGAAATTTTCTAGGTCCAAGGTGAAGTACAGTCCAACATGAAAAACAACAGTGGAGTTGTTGTGATCAATATCCAAGTGGGAGATTGTTGGTTGTGGAGCCTGATTATCTTCATGTTTCATACGTCTTTGTTTTCAACCATGTTTATACTGCATGAAGACTGTAAACCCCTCGATGAGGGGGGGCTTACCCCCCATGCGGGGTCCGGGGGAAAGTGGGCCCCCAAAGGAAAATTTTCCTTGTAAATGTATATTATAATTTCATAGTAAATCTGGACCGTTCATTATAAGGTCCCAGATCTGATGGTAGAAGTCATGTTAGGGTTTTTTTCCCTAGAAGGCAACCCTATTTTATGAGAGAAATGTATTGCGGCTATGTATTATTGTGAATATTGTATTTTGAGAGAGGATACTGCGAGAGAAAGAAGAGGAAGTTACAATAGGTGTGTTGTAAGTTGTATCCCTTCATTTTGTTGGATAATAACAAAAAGGAAGGACCTGACCTGACAATTTCTATGGTGGATGTAGCCCACACTGGGTGAACCATGTATATATGTGTCTCTATTGTATTGTGTATCTTCTGTGTTTATTTCCACATTTGTTTTATTTTATTGTTCCATGATCATGATTTCTAACAACTCATGAATGGTGGCATCATGGGTTGGTCACCCTTGGAGATGCCAACATTACATCATATGTAGAATTTACCCAGAGGGTGATGAACAGGTTCGAAAGGAAGGATCCTAAAATTCATTTCAAGGAGGTGGCCCAGTTGAGACAAAGAGGTACACCAAAGGAATTTATCACAGATTTTCATAGGTTTTCTATCGAGATAACCAATATCTCATTACATAGGTTAGTGATGTTATTTACAGAGGGGCTAACTGAACCCTTGAAGGTTTGGGTTAAGGATTTTAGGCCACCCACATTACATGATTCCATCAAGAAAACCCAGGATATGGTAGACACAACGGTCATAAAGGCCCTAGTAAATACCTTCATTCCTCATAAGGGGAAGGCGACAAAGTTTCCCCAATAGACATGGGCAGGGAAAGACACATTGGACGAAGACACTCAGAGAGAGATTAGAATAAATAAAATATGCTTTAGTTGCAAGGATCCATGGGGACCAGGTCACCGATGTATGGGCAAGGGAAAGGTCCATTATATTGAAGTACTATCTGATGAAGAAGATGAAGGTGAGGAGGAGAACCCACACAATCCAGATGAGGGCCAGAACAGTGGTGAGGCACCACACCTTGAAATTCTAGAACATGCACCATTACAATAAGGGGTCAAGAAGGTGACCATAGCCACATTTTCAAGAGTCCCCAGGCACTATACCTTCTGAATCAAGGGAATTGTGCAGGGAAAAAGAGTTACAATGTTGAATGATGGAGGGTCCACCCATAATTTCATAGATGCAACATTGGTTACCATGAGACAAATTCCCATAGAGGAATTTGAGGGTTTTGAAGTACTAGTGGTAGATGGGTACAATATGACATGTACCTAGAGGATTAGAGGGTTGATGTGACATTGGGAAACTACACATTGACCAATGATTTTTACGTGGTGGAACTAGTAGACACTGATGTGGTATTGGGAGTACAATGGATATATTCCCTTGGAGACTTCAAAATGAATTAGTAAGAGATGAGGATGAAATTCATAGACACTAGGGGTCAGTGGGTTATCCTGAGGGGTATTTCATCAGGAGACCCCAAGGTTGTATCCAACAGATGCATGGAGGATCTCTTTAGACATGGATATGTGGCATGCGCAGTGGAGTGTTTGGTCATAATACAAAAGCCATCCCAAGATCGTCAGCATTATCATGTAGACATACAAGAGTTACTAGGTAAGCATGATAAGGTATTTGAGCCACTACCAGTAGGAAGATCACCAAACCTAGGATTCGAACATGTCATTGAGTTAGAGTAAGGGGCTAAGCCAGTGATTACTACACCATACAGGAACCCAAATAATTTCAAGGACATGATAGAAAAGGACATACAGGAGTTGTTGGAGATGGGATATATCTTGCCTAGCTCTAGTCCATTTTCTTCTTCCGTAGTATTGGTGAAAAAGAAGGATGGCACGTAGAGAATGTGCATTGACTACATGGATCTAAACAAGAAGAATATTAAGAACAAACACCTAATAACAATGATTGACGAGTTGATAGATGAGATACATGGAGTAGTATATTTTTTGAAGATTGATCTTTGATCAGCATACCACCAGATCAGGGTGAGAGAGGAGCACATCCACAAAACAACATTCTAATGTCACTATGGTCATTATGAGTTTACAGTCATGCCCTTTGGGTTGACTAATGCACCAACTACCTTCATGTCATGTATGAACCATATCTTCAACAAATAGTTGAGAAGGTTCCTATTGGTGTTCTTTGATGATCTTCTAATATACAATAAGACATGGAGGGAACATGTGGGACATGTGGATGAGATTCTCTTTTTTTTAAGGAAAAGTGTGAATTTGGATTGACGAAGATCTTGTATTTAGGGAACATAATAGGTGTTGAGGGAGTGAAGGTGCATCAAGCAAATATCCAGGTGATCTTAGATTGGCCTATCCCTAGGTTGATCAAAAAGTTGTGAGGATTCTTTGGGATATGAAACTATTACAGATGATTTGTGAAAGGATTTTCACAACTTGGGGAACCACTGACAGATCTGACCAAAAAGGGAGCATTTAGGTGGATTGAGGAAGCACAAGCAACATTTGATTGAATGAAGAAGGTAATGTGCACTTGCCTGATACTAGCAGTTCCAAATTTCTCTCAACCATTTTTACTGGAGTGTGATACATTAAGAGAAGGGATAGGAGCGATACTGATGCAAAACCGTCATCTCGTAGCTTTTGAGAGAAGGAAGTTGAGGGAACTAGAAAGGATCTACTCCATCTATGATAAGGAGATGTTGGCTATTATGCATGCACTGGCCAAATTCCAATAGTACCTAATGGGAGGACATTTTGTAGTGAGGACCGACCACAACATCTTGAATTACTTTCTGGAGAAAAAGGATTTGAGTGAAAGACAACCGAAGTGGGTGAGTAAGTTACAATACTATGAATTTGATATTGAATATGTTAAGGGAAAGAATAATGTAATTTCTAATTCCCTTTCCAGGAGGCCCTCAATATTTTCGCTTGATGAGGTATCAACAAATTAGAATTCTACCCTCTTGGTGGAATATTCCAAGAATACATTCACCTATGAGTTGATGGAAGGTACCAACCAGGATGACAAATACAGAGTAGTGGATGGTATCATCTACTACAAGGAGAGGATCTATATTGTCCCTGAATCCATGCTCAAGGATAAGATCTTGAGGGTAGCTCATGATGCCCCTTTAGCCAGCCACCCAGGGTACTGGAAGGCTTATACACAGGTGAGAGAGAGATTCTCATGGAAGGATCTCTAGGAGTATGTACTACGGTACGTGAGGGAGTGCAGGACTTGTTAGCAGAACAAGTTAGAAATTACACACCCAATAGGTTTACTCCAACCACTACCTATTCCAGAGAGGAAATGGGAGAGAATTTCCATGGATTTCATTATAGGGTTAGCAAAAGTATAGGGCAGGGAATATATTTATGTGGTGGTAGATAGGTTGACAAAATATGCACACTTTTTTTCCATTCCTTCAGAATACAACACATCTTAGGTGGCAGATCTCTTCTTCAGGGAAGTGTTCAGACTCCATGGTATTCCGAGGAACACAGTCAGTGGTCGGGATAACATTTTTCTCAATGAAATTTGGAAGGAGTTATTCAGGTTATTTGGGACAGAGTTGACACCTAGTACTAGCTATCATCCCCAGACATACGAACATACTGAGATAGTGAACAAATGGGTAGAAGGGTACCTGAGGAACTATGTGTCAGGACAACAACGAGCAAGGATACAATGGGTACATATCAGGGAGCACTATTAAAACACCACTCATCACATATCCATCAGGATGAGTCCATTCAGGGAATTGTATGGCTATGATGCCCCATCATTTGTATATTTGGCATTTGGAGAGATGTAACACCCCGGGTTTTGATCCCCGTATTAAATAATGTATTTTGTTAAATTATGAAAGGCCAAAGTTCCTAAACAATTATTAAGTGGCCAATGTTTCTAGGAAATGTAATGTTTTGATCATTATGAATAATAAATGCATCGTTGGCTACTAGATGGACAAGGACAAGAGTTATAGGGGGCTGTGATTTCATAAGATAGGAGGCTTGAGGGGCTAAGTACTTCTTTTTATATTTTATCTACCCATTGTTGTTTTAATGGAGAATAACATTTAAATGAGCTTCTTGGGGGGTAGGCCAAGTGGTTCCTTAATTCCAAGACTTACATAAACTCATCCTTGGTTTATTTGGGGAGTTCTCACTCTCATTCTCGTTCTTGTTCTTATGTTGGTTTCTTCACTCATTCACTCATGCACTCATTCGCCCAATTTCTCGATGTTCACACCTTTCGTTGGGATTTCACTCCATTCATCCTACCACCCACTCATCTTTCCTCATTGGTTTCATGGATTGGGAAAGGAAAACGAACTGCTGAAGAGAATCCATGGTATTGTTGGATGTAGAGACTATTGGTGTAATCCAACCATGAATCGAGACCTGCATGTTTGAGATTCCTTGGTCTATGCCCAGTATTTCTCACAACTGTGAGTCCTGAGAGTCCCAATATGGATATTCTAAACCAGCTGCACTAGAGCCCTGGAAGGAGAAGGACAACCTGAGGGACTGTGTGGCAGAGAAGGTGGGGGTCCATTCTCTTGGGTTGTGCAGGATGGGTAAAATAGATATGGATACTTGGATTGTTGTGGGTGTTGGGAATCCTGTGAGAGCTTGAGTGCTGACTAGTTTAGGAAGCCGAGTGACACTCTGGAACCGTCCTTGTGGATTCACAGCCTTGGCTCGAGGGTGACACTATTACTGAGACTTGGAACAACAATGTCTATAGTTAGGTGGAATGTCCTTGGTCTATAACCAGTTGGTGTCTCGTTTTCAGAAAATATAATTGCTCTCTATTATGGTTATTTACCCATGTATGATTTATTCCGTTGTGTAGTTATTTATCGTTGAATTCAATACTAAGAATATGTATGCTTGTTGATTATTGTTGTTCATGGAATACAATTCATTTATTTTATGTTATAATACAATATTGGTTTATGCATGTGAACATTTCGTGCATCTTATTAATCAAGTATGTACCAGAAGTCGAATTAGTTCCAGAAGTGGACTCGAAGTTAGTGTAGCCCGGCCTGTGGGTGGCTGGGTATGTTATAGATTGCTATCAAATATACAGGTTGAAAGATTGGGCCAAAATGGGCCAGATCTATTAGATAATATCTTGTGGTTGAGATCGAGTTATGAACTTGAAGTAGTGAAGCTCAGGAGGAATGGAATTGCAGAGTCCAAGAAAAATATAGAACGTTCGAGATCCTTAGTAAGGGATTGAAGGATTGTGACCATCCCTTTCGAATTCGAGAATGATCGCCACTGTGGGATCAAGAGATATTTGGATCATTGGATTAGAGGGAAGATGAATAGGGAATGTTCGATGGGGGAAAATAGGAGGTTGGGGTAAGAATTAATTCCCAACCATTAGATCTGGTAGATTAATCGTCCATCGTCGATCGAAGCAAAGCATGGAAGGAAGGACTTCGGAACTTCGTCGCTTCGACAATCTTGGTGGGTAGGCAAGGCCTGCACTATCAAAGGCTAGATTCATGAAGCCCCATCAGCTATCCGATCTGATGGGAGGTGCGAAGGGATACCCGTCGTTGATCGTGGTAAGCCAACATTGACCACTTCGGGAGTTTTAAAATTTGATGAATTGTTATAACTCAGAGTCCCGAAGCATTAGAGTCTCGAAGTCCCGTCGATCGTTGTATGGAGGGGAGAAACTTAGGAGTGTTTCAGACCATCAGATCTAGAAACGGTGGAAGGATAGTGAATTTTTAGAGCTTTGAAACCTCGCCACTTCGAATTTCAGTAATTCGGGAGTATGGGAGTCGTATGGAGCGAGAAGCCCCAAAGACCGAAGCCTAGAGTTAATCATAGTTTTTGGCTATCGGAGGAGTGTGATCCATCAATTTTTTTCAATGTTCGGCTATACGAGAGGTAGTATGTGTTGGAATTGGGAAACTTCCAAAGCCCAGAGCTCCGGAGTCTCAGATTTGATTGATGATGTGGATTGTGCCATGTGGAAGGGGGCAGTGTGGGGACACGTGTCACCCAGATTACACACCTTTTGGACCCCAATATGCATGTTTTTTAGTAACACATGACATCAACATCCTGTGAAAACTCCGAGAGTATGTGACTTCATGGGTTTACAAGTTTCTATCAGTGGAAAGTGTCAAAGTCCGAAGTCAGGAAGGCATGTAGCCCGTTGATCTAGGATTCCTTCAGGACCTTTCTTGACCGTTGAATTAAGAAAGAGGAGTGGGGTAAGTACTTCAAAGGATTGTCACTTTGGGGGAATTGAGAGACATGGGAACCGAATTTCCTGGAGCCCTGGAGTGCCAAATTTCTGAATTGGGGGAGAGTCATCCATCTCAATGCTTGATTAAGTTGTAACCATGGATATCATTGAATCCTCCAGATGGGGGCGTGACCATCCATTCGACCATGTTAAGCCCTAATATTGGCTCATCACCCCTTAATTGGGGCATATTAAATTAGTAATGTTATTTTATTTATGTCAGCTTTATTCCATTAGTTGTAATTATACCTCCTAGTCTTCTATATATACCAAGGAGACATTTTCATTTGGAGTCATCTTGTACTTGAACATGTATGTGGGGTAAAAGGAGGTTTCCCCCTCGAAGAGAATTATTATTTGAAATTATCTCTTTTTCAAGGCGTCAAGTACTTATTCTGAGGTTTTTCTATGCTATATTGATATTTGGTTCTTAACATATGGTATCAGAGCTCAAGGTCTTGGGGTTTCACTGCTACATCTGAGACACTTTGGAATTTTCGCTATAAATTTGTTTCTACAATGTTTCAGAAGAAACAACTTGGAGGATATTTAGTATACGGATCAAGGTATGTTGGGTTAAAATTTCATCTCCTGAGGCCGTATACGTTCTGATATACAACTTGTGCAATATAGGGTTCTGGAAACATCCTGAAATGAGTCATTGCGGAATTTTTGCTATAAATTTTTTTATGTAATGTTTCAGACCCTGAAAACTGGAGGATATTCACAGAAATTAGTAAGGTATCTGTGGTAAAAATTCTAGCTTCTGGGTCATCTTAAATTTGTAGATACACCCTGTGGAAGATAGGGTATCTGACTATTCCTATTGACCAGTCTTAAGAAGGTGTTCCAAGTAAAAAAATCATAACGTCTTCCTAGAGTATCCAAATTGAGTGACACCAGTTTCATTGGATAGTGGACAGTCTGTAGTATTTATGGTACAAGTTTTAGAATTTTATATCAATTATTTTGTGCTCATGAGATTGTCATCATGGTGATTGTTGATAGACTGACAAAGTACGTACACTTTTGTACACTCTCTCATCCCTTCAAATCTAGTACAGTTGCCACCGCATTCATGGAGACAGTTCAGAAGCTACATGGCAGCCCAAAGATTATTGTAAGTGACATAGATCCCATCTTCACAGGACATTTTTGGACAGAATTATTTTCTTGTTTGGGTACTCAATTGGCTCATAGCTCATCCTATCATCCTCAATCTGATGGACAAACCAAGATAGTGAACAAATGTCTGGAAGGATACCTTTGTTGCTTTGTCTCTAATAAACAGACACAATGGTTCAAATGGTTACCCTTGGCAGAATGGTGGTATAACACTTCCTTTCATACTGCAACAAAAATGACACCATTTGTGGCACTCTATGGATACCACCCTCCTTCCATCACTTCTTCTCTAAAATAAAGATCTAAGGTTCAAGCAGTAGAACATCACATCGAGCATCAACAACAAGTTCTCCAAATCTTAAAGGACAACCTGACCATGGCATAGAATCGCATGAAAGAAAAAGCAGATCAACATCATAGTGAAAGAAGTTTTGAAGTAGGGGATTGGGTGTTTTTAAGACTACAACCATACAAATAGATGTCCCTCAAGCAAGCCAAGAAGGATAATAAATTATCACCAAAGTACTATGGCCCTTATAAGGTG
>ML790085.1:342984-370052 GCA_009831015.1 Picea engelmannii
AGATTGGTACTATGGCATACAAATTGGAATTGCCTACATCTTCACGAGTACACCCAATTATCCATGTTTCATGCTTAAAGAAGGTTATAGGTGACAATATCCCAGTTCAAACTATATTTCCAGAACTTGAAGAGGAAGGAAAAATCATATTGGAGCCTGAAACCATGACTAACACAAGAATTTTCCAGCTGAGGAATAGATCCATTTCAGAGTATCTCATTAAATGGAGGAAACTATCAGCTGAAGATTCCACTTGGGAAGATGAGTCTTTTATACAGAAGCATCCAGAGTTACTCAAGCATTACGGACAACACTTGTCTCAAGGGGAGGGGCATGTTAAGCCCTAATATTGGCTCATTACCCCTTAATTGGGGCATATTACATTAGTAATGTTATTTTATTTATGTTGGATTTATTCCATTAGTTGTAATTATACCTCCTAATCTCCTATATATACCAAGGAGATATTTTCATTTGGAGTCATCTTGTACTTGAACATTTATGTGGGGTAAAAGGAGGTTGCCCCCTCGAAGAGGCTTATTATCTGAAATTATCTCTTTTTCAAGGCGTTGAGTACTTATTCTGAGTTTTTTCTATGCTATATTGATATTTGGTTCTTAAAAACATGTCACCCAGATTCCACACCTTTTGGACCCCAATATGCTTGTTTTTTAGTAACACGTGCAGGTCCATGTCACCATGGTTGACATCAGCATGCTTTGACAACTCCGAGAGTATGTGACTTCAAGGGTTTACAAGTTTCTATCAGTGGAAAGTGTCAAAGTCCGAAGTCACGAAGGCACATAGCCCGTCGATCTAGGATTCCTTTGTGACCTTTCTCAATCGTTGGATTAAGAAAGAGGAGTGGGGTAAGTACTTCAGAGGATTGTCAATCTGGGGGAATTAAGAGACACGAGAACTGAATGTCCCAGAGCCCTGGAGTGCCAAATTTATGAATTCGGGGAGAGTCGTCCATATCAATGCTTGATTAATTTGTAACCATGGATATCATTGAATCCTCCAGATGGGGGAATGACCATCCATTCGACGAGAGATTAAATCTCGACCACCCATTTTTTCTAGTGGAATGATTGATGGGTTCGGTGAATCGTAACTTCAGGGGAAAACAAAAGTTGACAGGGGAAGGAAGTCGAAGACCGAAGTTTGGAGGAATTGGTCCCTCTGTTAGTCCCATGCTAAGGTAAAAAGGGCCTGGAAGTAACCCAGCCCTCAGACTTGGTGTTCACACAAGCTCCTGTGTAGGAAAACCTAGAGTGAGGTGCTAAAGAGTGATTAAGCCTATCATTTAGAGTAGTGGTCATGTGGGACATGGGTTGAAGGAAGCGCCTGTGAAAAATTGAATTATGTATAAGCTATAGGATAACATGGAAGTGTTATATGGTGGAGAATCATAATATTCTCTTCATGAATTGAGAAGAAAAAAAAGAACGTGTGGCATTGTTTGGAAAATTATGTTTATAATATGCATAATTCTAACAAAATGGTCACTTGCACATTTTACAGAATTAGGAGGCATAAACATATCAGTTTAGTAATAAGCATGAAGATTCGAGAAATGGAAGAATGTGAGGGAGACTCCAACCATGATAAAGAGGCCGAAGGAAAAAATATCAGAGTTGGTAATGAAGAGACAAAATCCAACAGACACAAGGCCAGATGGGAGCAAGAAACATTGATAGAGATTGTGAGAAGCCTGAAAATAGAAGTGCAGAGTTACAAAGAAGAAAATGAGAGGCTAATGAGAGAAAAAAATCAGATAAATTCTCAAGTGATGCAGAGCTTAAATCAGTTGTAGAGGCAAACAAAGAGGGGATCAAACTCAAAACAAGAGGAAGAAGGAATGTATCATGAAAGAAGAGATGATCGTGGAAGAACTAGTTATTCAATAAGTGCTAGCAAAACTCATAGGAATTGCTCACCTCCCTACTTAGCAAGAAACTTTTATGCATCTGAAGATTCCATAAGTAGTCCATAGGTCTCTCATGTTAGGTACCAAAGAACAATACATGAATTGGACAATTTGCAAGGAGAACCAAGGAAGCTTAGGCCACCATCCTTTGATGGTGAAAGAGAAAGGGAAGATGATGTTGAGGCATGGTTTCTTGGACTCAGGAAGTATTTTCAATTGCATAAATACTCATCAAACCTAGAATCCAAGATTTCCACATACAATTTACATGGTAAAGTTGCAATATGGTGGGACCAACTGAAGCAAGTTGAGCATATTAATGAGAATATGATCACTTGGAAAAAATTCAAGAAATATTTTCAAAAGGAGTACCTCTCAGAACACTTCTACGACAAGAAAATGCAGGATTTCTTTGAACTTAGGCTGGGACGAATGACCATGGCAGAGTACGAAAGGAAGTTCTTGTGGATTCTAAAGCATGTAGGATTTATAAAAGATGAGAAGGTAAAGGTACAAAGTTTTTTAAGTGGATTACCATCCTTTTATAAAGATAATTTTCAATATGATGAACCTAGGTCTTTGACTAAGACCATCAGAAACGCTAAGTACCTATATGAGCAAGGAAAAGGCAGAGAATCCATGAAGTCTTGGAAGGATAAGAAGAAGGAGAAGTCTAATCAGAGGAAGAAGGGATTCAAACCTCCTTTCAACATAAATGAGCCTAATAAAAATCATCAAGACCAATATGCAAAGGATGAATCCAAGAGAGAAGACCCCTTAGGAAAAAGGGGAAGACCACCAATCCAATGTTGGGGATGCAAAGAAGATCACTTGTACAAAAATTTCCCACATAGAAAGGATAGAGTGAAGAGCATGCACAACATCCAAGAGGATACAATAGTAGAAGACATGGGAATAATTTATGTAGCCTTAGATGATCGAAAAGTAGAGTACCAATCCAATATGATCGAGGTGGAAGGTAAGATCGTAAATCAACCTGTTGCTATTTTAATTTATTTAGGAGCAATTCATTGTTACATTGATCCTAAAATAGTGGATAGATTATGTTTGGAGAAAATCAAGTTTGGTCCAACTAGCCACTAGAACCAAAAGGAGAATCCATGATATGGTCATAGGTTGCTCCATAAGTATTAATGGTGTGAATACTAATGCTAACCTAAATATTATACCATTGGGATATTATGATATTCTAATAGGAATGGATTCGTTGGACAAGCATCATGCTATCCTAGATTGTCATAGGAAGATATTTACATGTCTTGATGGAGATGGAAAACAAAGCATTGTGAAAGGAGTTCCAAGACGCGTGTTTATAAGAGAGATTTCAGCCTTGCAGCTGAAGAGGTGTTTCAAAAAAGGATGTCAATTGTATGAAACCCATGTGGAGCAGCCAGAAAAGACAAAGGGGCTAAGCCTTGAATATTTCTAGGTACTACAAGAATTTGAAGATGTATTCCAAGAAATACTAGGGTTGCCACCAAAAATGGAGATAGATTTCTCTATTTATTTAGTGCCAAGAGCTGCCTCGGTGTCAAAAACACCTTAAAGAATGAGTACACCAAAATTAAAATAATTACAAATGCAGTTGGAAGAATTGTTGAAGAAAGGATACATACGTCCAAGTGTTTCACCTTGGGGAACACCAATAATTTTTGTCAAAAAGAAAACTTTGAGGTTGTGCATTGACTTTTGACAACTGAATAAATCCACTATGAATAACAAGTACCCACTACCCAAAATTGATTACCTCTTTGATCAGTGAAGAGGGTAAAAGATATTTTCCAAGACAGACATGAGATCGGGATACCAGTAGGTAAGAATCAAGAAGAATAAATCAATAAGACAACCTTTAGAACCAAGTATGGCCATTATGAATTTATAGTAGTGCCATTTGGACTATCCAATGCACCAGCTATATTTATGTCCTTAATGAATGGAATATTCATAAATTACTTGGATAAGTTTGGCATAGTATTCCTGGACGACATACTTGTATATTATAAGTCAGAGAAAGAGCATGAACATCACCTAATATTGGTATTGCAAGTGCTAAGGGAACATCAGTTGTATGCCAAGCTTGGTAAGTGTTCTTTTTATCAAGAGAAGATCCATTACTTGGGGCACATTATTTCAGAACAAGGTATAGCAGTAGACCCAGAGAATATTGAAGCCATTAGAGGATGGAAAACGCCCAAGAATGTTTTAGAAGTCATATATTTTATGGGATTAGTTGGTTACTATAGAATATTTATACCATGGTTCTCTAATATTTCTCATCCCATCACTTCTTTGCAGAAGAAGGGAATTAAATTTGAATGGACATCTGAGTGTGAAGAGAACTTTAATTTTCTGAAGGAATTACTTACTAGTGTACCTGTTCTAAATATTGTTGACCCAAATGAAATTTTTATGGTATGTACAAATGCATGTAGGGAAGGGCTTGGTGGATTCCTCACTCAAAATGGACATGTCATTGGTGATGAGTCTAGAAATATTAAATAACATGAAAGGAAATATGCCACACATGACTTGGAGCTTGCTTCCATTGTTCACACATTGAAGATGTGGAGGCATTATCTTATGGGGAAGAGATTACCATAGTGGTCTAAAGTATCTTTTTGAACAACCAACTTTGAATTCCAGTCAAACAAGATGGATGGATATTTTAAGTGAATACGATTTTGATATCAATAATATAAAAGGAAAAGAAAATAAAGTTGTTGATGCACTTAGTAGAAGAATACATCTCATGCATGCTACAACTATTATTATGCATCAATCAAATTTAAAGAGAAAATTTTTAGATGTTGTTGTTACTGATCAACATTACCTACAGGTAAAAGAAAGGTTACAACAAGAAAATGTACAACAAAAAATGAAAGAGTATGAGATGAAGGAAGATGGACTAATTGAAGAGAGTCAACCGATTAATTGAAGACATGTTGAGAATGTATGTGATGGATAAACCATCTAAATGGGAAGATTACTTGCACTTGGTTGAGTTTGCCTATAATAATGGGTATCAAGATTCATTTAATGATCCCATTTGAATCTTTGTATGGAAAGAAATGCAATACTCCAGTGATTTGGGACAACCCAACAAACATAGTGGTACTTGGGCTAGAATTGCTCAAGGATATGGAAGACTAGATGGTTAAGATTAACCAGAATTTAAAGGCAGCATAAGATAGACAAAAAATTTATGCAGATAAGAACAAGGCAGCTAGAGAATTTAAAGTGGGGCATCATGTTCTTTTAAAAGTGAATCCCAAGAAGAGATCTTTGCAGTTGGGTAGTTTTACAAAGCTAGAATCGAGATTCTGTGGTCCATTTGAGATATTGGACATAATAGGGCCAGTTGCATACATGTTTGCATTGCCTGCTTCCAAAAATGTGCATAATGTATTTCATGTCTCTTTGCTAAAAAAATATATATATGATCCTAACCATGTTATTGATTGACATCTGATTCAGGTAGAGATAGAGAGAGACTTTCAGGTCCAACCAACGCGAATATTGGAAAAAAAAGTCAAAATGCTCCAAAATTGAATTATAGAGATGGTAAAGGTCTAGTGGGCTTGCTACGGTCATGAACATGCTACCTAGGAGCATGAGGGTGCCATGCGGGTAGAGTACCCACAACTTTTTGAATAAATTTTGATATTTTGATCCATTTTTTGTATATGCACTGAGGATAGTGCCAAAATAAGGGGGAGGGGATGTAACATCCCGGGTTTCAAGCCTCATATTAAATAATGTATTATGTTAAGTTATGAAAGGCCAGAGTGCCTAAAAAAATTTTAAGATTCCAGCGTGCCTAGGAAATGTAATTTTTTTATCATTATGAATAATAAATACATCATTGGTTGCTAGACGGACAAGGACAAGAGTTATAGGGGGCTATGATTCCATAAGAGAGGGGGCTTGAGGGGCTTAGTACTAATTTTTATATCTTATCTACCCATTTTTTTTTAATGGAGAATAACAGTTACATGAACTTCTTGGGGGGGAGGCCAAGTGGTTCTTTAATTCCAAGAATTACATAAACATGTCCTTGGTTTATTTAGGGGGTTCTCACTCCCATTCTCATTCTTGTTCTTCTATTGGTTTCTTCACTCATTCACCCAATTGCTCGATGTTCACACCTTTCGTTGGGATTTCACTCCATTCATCATCATACCCACTCATCTTTCCTCATTGGTGTCTTGGCTTGGGAAAGGAAAACGAACTGTTGAAGAGAAACCATGGTATTTTTGGTTGTAGATATTGTTGGTGTAATCCAACCATGAATCAAGACCTTCATGTCTAAGATTCTTTGGTATGTTCCCAGTCTTTCTCACAACTATGAGTCCTAAGAATCCCAACATGGATATTCTGAACCAGCTGCACTAGAGCCTTGGAAGGATAAGGACAACCTAAGGGACTACGTGGCAGAGAAGTGAGGGGTCCATTCTCTTGGGTTGTGTAGGCTAGGTAGAAGAGAACTGGGTAATTGGATTGTTGTGGGTGTTGGGAAGCCTTAGAGAGCTTGAGTGTTGACTGGTTTGGGAAGATGAGTGACACTCTGGAACCGACCTTGTGGATTCATAGCCCTGGCTTGGGGGTGACACTACTGCTAAGACTTGGAGCAATAGTGTCTACGATTGGGTGGAATGTCCTTGGTCTGTAGCCAGTTTGTGTCTTGTTTTTAGAAAAGATAATCTCTCTCTGTTATGGTTATTTACTCATGTATGATTTATTCCACTATGTAGTTATTTATCGTTGCATTCAATATTTAGAATATGTATGCTTATTTGTTATTATTGTTCATGGAATACAGTTCATTTCTTGTATGTTATAATACAATATTGATTTATGCATGTGAACATTTCATGCATATTATTAATCAAGTATGTACCAGAAGTTGAATGAGTTTCATAAAGGGACTCGAAGTTAGCATAGCCCGACCAGTGGGTGGTTGGGTATGTTACAAGAGAGCAGGGCTCCCAAGGCCAAAGACTGGATGCAGGAAAGTCAAGACATCTTGAGGATCCTAAAGGAGAATTTGTAGGTTTCTTAGAACCAATAGAAGGTGTATCTAGATAGGCATCGGGTGGAGCATAGTTTTGAGGTCAGGGACCTAGTATTTCTTAGGCTACATCCTTATCGACAATATTCACTAAAGAAGAATGGTGGATTGAAGTTGAAACCTCATTTTTACGGACCCTACAGAGTGATCAGGAGAGTTGGAGAGGTGGAATATGAGTTGGAGCTACCAAAGGGAAACATAATCCACAACACATTCCATGTGTCATGCCTAAAAAATGAATTGGGTCAACAGGCCACCAATTCGACAGATCTTCCTCCGCTAGATGAGGAAGGACAATTGGTTTTGGCACCTAAAAGGATTGTGGATGTACAGAAACAAAGACTAAGAAGAATATTTATTCCAGAGTACCTGATCATATGGAAGGGGTTTCCTACAGAATATGCTACATTTGAAGGTGAAAAATTTTTAGAACACCCTTATCTAAAATTGCTTGAGGATAAGAAATTTCAAGAAGGGAGGAATGTAATGTCCCCCTCCAATTGAAAAATAATTATCCTACATGACTCTCATAGGCTATAGTCAACAAAGAAAAAGGGGATTCAAAGTATCAAACCTTAAATATATATTAAATAAAATAAATAATTATATTTTAATCAAGTGAGGGTTTTATTTGGTCAAGAAGGAAGATCTAGAAGAATCAAACAAGAAGAATAAATAGAAGGGGAGCCTACCTCTTTGGGAATTATGATTTCATATTTATTAAGTGCTCTTGTGGCCAACGTTTTCATTAGGGTTTTGGGAAAAACCCTTTGCTATGGGGAAATTCCCCCTAAACTGCATCTAAGAAATAGGTAGAATGATAACTCCCTTAAAAGACTGACTTATCTCTAATCTACCCCAAAACAATCTATCCTAAGTGATGAGAGAGAGGGAAGAGAGGGTTAATAAGGGAAACTTGAATTATTATGGTTGATGTAGACCTCTTCCACTTTATGTTGCCTCTTAGATCACATATCTCCTCCCAAAGCTGACCTGCAAGGGGTTAAGAATACAATACAACAACATATACAATATCTAGTAATCACTTAAAAGCCTAAATATAGATGTAAATGATCAAATAGACAAGAACATGTACACATAGGGTTTTGGTATAAAGATAATCTCTTTTATTCATATACAAGATGAAAGGTTACAACCTTTTCTTGCAGAAACCACTCTATTAACCAAGTCTGGGCTCCTCTGTCGCGGCTCCAAGTGCATCGATCCCATATAGAATTCTCACGACCAACATACCATTAAGGGGAGAAGGAAGGGTTGCATAGGGAGAATGGTTGGAAGGGAAAGTTGAGGCTAAAACTCAGAGCAAGATGCAAAACTTGGGCAATGAGAGGGAAAGTATTTTGGAAGAATTTTCTTATTTTATCGTTCATATATCTGAATGACTCCCCAATACCTCTTTTTATATGAGAAAAATATGGTTATTCAGTTTGGGGAAAGTATACAAGGGGTAAAATGGTTAGGAATCCCTCCATAGCCCGTAAACTCCACCAGAATCCATGCAATTTTATATTTTTTGCAACTTTTGGAGGTAAACGTCAGCTACTTAGCATGCAGCAAGTGTATGTACACAAGCTAACTAGCAAGAAACACACGTGTGTACGTAGGATAATAGTGCTACATGGTACATACATTATCCAAAAAATGGATTTTTAGAAGAAAACATCAACAATATGTTTGGTAAAATATGAAAATGGATGGGCCAATGTCTTGGATGCATAGATGTGACATTTTTGGACTATAACACCCTTCTAGTGTAGGTTTAGTTTTGATGGTGCAATACCCACCATCTCTAGACAAATGAGAGTTCATTTGGATTCTTTTTCTTGTGGTATTTTCTGAAGATCTTGAAGTATACTGGAGCAGAGCAGTGGGAGGCTTGGAGAGCCTCAGTTTCTATGTTGGCATCATACCTATTTTCCTTGTGTGTTTTGTAGTAGATTGTGTAGTTCCCTAGCTGCCAATAGTTTATATTCCTAGTCTTGTTCTGCAGCTGTTTTTATAGCCACTAGAGATATTTGTATTTTTGTTCCCATTCATAATAATATTCCATATTATTCTACTCTATTTATGTGTGCTTTCCATGTGCTTGATATTATTCCTCATTGAGAAAATTATTGTAAGGGTTTAATATCATTTTCACATAGGAATAATTAATCATTTGGGTCAAGGATATTACATATTGATTTTTGTACTACATTTTATGTGATTTCTTGGGTAAATTACACTACAATTGGTATCAAAGCTCTTTATTTGGCATGAAGTGGGATAATTTTTGGGCACAAAGTGGGAATTTTTTCTTTTGTTTTTGTTCATGTTTTACAGAAAAAAGAGGATGGCACCATTTAGATCAATTTTTTGAAACTTTATGTGCATAATTTGGAAACTCTATCCCAATGAATGAATTCCTCTCGAAAAAATACCCAATTTCAAAAACTAATGATCCAAAATGGAGTTCAAGAAGTGGAGATATCATTGATTTAAAATTAATCTTTTTTAGGGTTTTCTCTGGAAGGCTGAGAATTTCACAAATTGGATATCTTTTGATAGAGTGCATAGATTTTTGTCAAACCAATTCCAGTAGATACAAAGAATATGTGTAGTTTCACAAATGGTTTCATAATAGTCAATCCAATAATTATAACAAAAGTTGTGATCATTTTACATCTTTGGCCTCAAACACTACCTTGCATAAGTTATTTTCTGGTGATCTTCAAAGCTTTTTCTTGGGCTAGCAAGCTCATAAAATTTTAAAATTTTTTTAGAGATGTTTTTTGGCATCTTTAAATAACATTTTGATATATTTTTCAACAAGTAAAATTGTGGTAGGGGAGGGATACACATGGGAAATACAAGTGGAATCACATTTTTGGAAACCCTTGTAAGCCCTATCGATACCCCTTCAAGTAGTATCACATCAGATATTGTACCTGCGTATGGAATATTACTTCCATGTACCCTTAGGTATATAGGAATTCCCCTAGGTATACCTAAAACCAAATTTATATAAACCAATAGGTTGTCTTGTTTCTATAGTACACCAAGAACAACACTTGGTGATATTTCTCTCTAGTACATGGGTAGTCAAGCAGTATGGCTAAGGGAACAACTAAGCCTCCTTAGTTAGTGCCTTGAGATAATGGGATAATTACTATTATTGGACCTTGTATGCATATAAAAGAACTATAGCACCTGGCTCTCCCTTGTCCCCAAGACTCAATAACCTTTTTCAATGATCTCACCCATGAAGGGTACCTATAAACTACCTCATAATTCTCTAGACAGCATGAACACCCACTCTACTATAAGTAGGTTGTACTACATGGAATATCAACATAAGAAAATTTAGGAGGACATAATTGGGTTCAATGAGAAGTTGGATAAGAAGTTCAACAACTTTGAAAATATGTTGACTAATAAGTTGACGAGTATGGTATCTCGGGGCATACTAGAAAAAAACCACTAGAATACACAACACATTGAGCCACACTAGGAATACAATTCTAACTCAAGACTATTTATCCACCCACAACCCTAGTTGGGTCCACACACTGATAGATCAATGGATAATAACATATGTCATCGTTATCCTAAGGTGGAGATGAAAACGTTTGATGGCTCTAACCCATTAGGATGGGTCAACCAGATGGAACATTACTTCTCCCTCTAGGGCATTACTAATGAAACTTACGGTGGGGGTCATGTATCTAGATCTAGAATGATTGAAATGATGGGAATGGAAAAAATATTATGTGCAAGATATATCACTTGGATTTAGTTTGTTAAGTTATCTATGCATGTTTTGAGAGAGATACCCACTATTTGGGGTGACTTACCAACTTACGTCAAATAGGATTGATCACAAAATTTATGGCATCCTTTGAGAAATTAGCCATCCATACAGAAAACTTGGTAGATTATTTCTATAAAACCAAAATTATTAGTGGCCTCAAGGAGGAGATTCGAGCACAAATTAGAATGAAACCTCCTACTACATGGTTGGGAGTGACTCAGAGGGCCCTAGAAATAGAGACAATGATCA
Organism: Picea engelmannii; assembly: GCA_009831015.1. NCBI lineage: Eukaryota > Viridiplantae > Streptophyta > Pinopsida > Pinales > Pinaceae > Picea > Picea engelmannii. The sequence goes on from ML790085.1 coordinate 354,064, forward strand.
ACGCACAAACAAAAAAAAACCAACCTTCATTTCCTGCACTCATCCTCCCCAAAGTACTTCCCTAAGAACAACTCCTACTTATCCCTTGAAATTATAAAAGTTGTCTCTAGAGGAAATGACAAATCACCAAATATAGGGACTATGTTATAATTGTGATGAAAAATATGCTCCAGGTCATCAATGCAAAGAACATATTTTTTTCCAAATTGATACAACCACTTAGGCCTTGACCAAAGACATAAGTATTGAAGAGACACTAGATTTCTAGGCTAAAGACACCAAAACTTAAAATCAAGTAGATATCGAACATCCATTCTCTCATGAAGAACCACTCATTTCCCTACATGAATTATCAAGCATTTCAACTCCACAAACATTGAAACTCACAAGTTACATCAAGCACCAGTAATTTGTAGTCCTGGTTGATAGTGGTACTTCTCACAATTTCATTCACAAGAGAGTGTCAGAAGAAACCCATTGTTTTGTACACCCAGTGCACAAATTTAAGTCATGATTTTCAATGGAGGTATGATGAAGTGTGGGGGAAGATGTGAAAACTTCAAACTCTAGATGGGAGACTGTCAATTCAAAACCCATCTATTTGTCATCAATATGGGTGGGTGTGATATGGTATTGGGGTAATAATGGGCATGCATGTTGAGACTAGTCACCATGGATTTCAAAGAACTCTATATGAGTTTCACTAAAGAAGGTCATGTACACACCCTTCAATGGATTTAGGTAGGCTCTCCTGAAATAGTCATCTCTCATCGTATAGAGAAGTTATTAAATAAGGGACACTGTAAAATTATTTCCCAATTTAATTCCATATACATTATGGATAAATTAACACAAGAAATCCACCTAGAATTGCAGCTAGTCCTTGAAAAATATCTTCATCTCTTTGAGACACCAAATGGTTTATCCCCTTATCGAGGAGAGCATGACCATGGGATTCCCTTGATTCCAGGGATTCAACCACCAAGTGTACATCCTTATCGATACCCTCTTGCACACCATAATTAAATATAAAATATCACTCACAAGTTGTTGCAGGTGGGGGTCATACATCCCAGTACAAGCCCTTACTCATCACCATAAGTCATGTTATTAAAGAAGGAAGGAACTTGACGCATGTGTTTTTACGTTTAGGCTCTCAATAAATTGATGATCAAGGACAAATTTCCCATCTATGTTATTGATGGTTTCCTTGATGAATTTCATGGACCAAAGTTTTTCACTAAGATTTATTTACATTTAGGATACCACCAAATAATGATGAAAGACGAAAACATCCCAAAGACTTCCTTTAGAACACATGAAGGTCATTATGAGTTTCTAGTGATGCCTTTCAGCCTTTGTAATGCTCCATCCACTTTCTAGATCCTCATTAACAAGATTTTCAAACCCTTCCCATGCAATTTTGTGCTTGTCTTCTTTGATGATATCTTGATCTATAGTAAAGCATAGGAATTGCACATAGAGCACATGGATAATCCCTTGCAAATGTTGAGAGATAACCAATTATTTGTGAATCACTCAAAATGTTCTTTTGGGGATTTTGAGGTTGAATATTTGGGTCACATTGTAAGTCAGGAGGGAGTACGATTTGATACCAAGAAAGTGGCAGCTATGAAAGATTGGACATGTCCCAAAACAATGAATATATTGAGGGGATTCTTAGGAATTACATGCTACTATATGAAATTTGTGAAAAAATATTGAAAAATTACAGCTCCCCTAAATTCACTCCTTTAAAAGAATTCCTTTGTTTGGAGTGAGGTAGCAGCACATGAATTCACTTCTTTAAAATATGCCATGTGCACTATTCCAATATTAGGAGTGCATGAATTTAATAAGACTTTGTCTTGGAATTTGATGCTTTAGTCAGATATCTCAGAGCATTATTGATGCAAGAAGGATTCCCTTTGGAATTCACCAACAAGAAATTGTGTGACCACAATTTAGGAAAATCCACAAATGAGAAGGAAATGATGGATCTCCTTCATGCAGTGGAGACTTGGCACCCATATCTCATAGGGAATCATTTTTAGATCAACATTGACCATGATAGTCTGTAGTACTTCCTTGAACAACAATTTTCTTCTCTAGAGAAACACAAATGGGTCACCAAGATGTTGGGGTATTATTTTGAGATCATATATAAGAATGGTAAATAAAATATTGTGGTTGATTATTTATCCAGACAATTTGAGGAGGATGCATCACTCCTTTCCTCATCATTACCAAGTCTAGGATGGACTAAGGAGGCTTGCAAGAATGGCTAGAAAATATTACATTAAGGAAACTCATCCAATAGATTCAAGTAGATCCCAACCCACCTAAAAGTTATACATGGAAAAAATATACATTTCTTTATAAAGGGCACATTGTTCTGAAAAATATTTGGCCCTAAAATAATGAGTCTTAGAGTACATACATTCATTATTGATAGCATGTCACTTTGGCTGTCATAAAAACTATGAAAAAACTAAGCGTCCATTCTTCTACGACGACGTGAAAATAGATATCCAAGACTTTGTAGCATCTTGTGTCGCTTTACAAAGTAACAAGGGAAATACAGTGAAGATACCATGGGAATTGCAACCACTATCAATACCAACATAGATTTGGACAGACCTTTCAATGGATTTTATTGTGGGACTCCCAAAAGTGGGAAACAAATCAATCATCATGGTGGTTGTTGACTATCTTTCAAAATATGCTTGTTTTTATGCCCTAGCTCATACTTTCACTCCTTCCTCAATGGCCCATGCCTTCACAGATCATATCTTTAAGCTACATGGTATTCTCACTTATGTTTTCTTGAATTGGGACCCCACATTCACCAAGAAATTTTGGAAGGAGTTAATTAAACTTCAAGGTACACAATTGAATATGAACACTCCATATTATACTCAAACTGATGGTCAAACATAAATGATCAAGAAGTTCTTAGCAACCTATTTGAGATTCTTTTCTTCCAAAAATATGCACCAATGGGAACAATGGATTCCCCTTGCGAAATGGTGGTACAAAACCACTTATCATGGAACTACCAAAATGACACCATATGAAGTTGTTTATATCCACCGCTACCAATGTTCAGGATCCAAATATGAAACCCTTCTCTAAGTTTCAATAGGTCATCAATAATTATATGGATAAAGAAACATTTTTCCATTTGGGTAACCCAACCTGAGTGTAACAAGCCTAACCCCCTAAGTACCTTTTTAAGGTATGGGGTATTAAATTTCTGCTCCCCTTAACAACCTTAAATATTCTCTATCATAGCTCACTCCTCTTCTGCTCTTCAATAGCTTTCCAAGGTAGATAATTTCACTAAGAATTTATCTCTGGAATGAAGAAATGAGCTCTCAAAGTTCTTGGGATTTCATAGACAATATCTTCTTGGGATTTCTTCCAAAAATATGCACCAATGGGAACAATGGATTCCCCTTGCTAAATGGTGGTACAAAACCACTTTTCATGAAACTACCAAAATGACACCATATGAAGTTGTTTATATCCATCGCTACCAATATTCAGGATCCAAATATGAAACCCTTCTCTAAGTTTTAGTAGGTCATCAATAATTACATGGAGAAAGAAACATTTTTCCATTTGGGTAACCCAACCTAAGTGTAACAAACCTGACCCCCTAAGTACCTTTTTAAGGGATGGGGTATTAAATTTCCGCTCCCCTTAACAACCTTCAATATTCTCTATCATAGCTCCCTCCTCTTTTGCTCTTTAATAGCTTTCCAAGGTCGATAATTTCACTCAGAATTGATCTCTAGAATGAAGAAATGAGCTCTCAAAGTTCTTCGGATTTCTTCCAAAAATATGCACCAATGGGAACAATGGATTCCCCTTGCTAAATGGTGGTACAAAACCACTTATCATGGAACTACCAAAATGACACCATATTAAGTTGTTTATATCCATCGCTACCAATGTTCAAGATCCAAATATGAAACCCTTCTCTAAGTTTCAGTAGGCCATCAATAATTACATGGATAAAGAAACATTTTTCCATTTGGGTAACCCAACTTGAGTGTAACAAACCCGACTCCCTAAGTACCTTTTTAAGGGATGGGGTACTAAATTTCCGCTCCCCTTAACAACCTTAAATCTTCTCTATCATAGCTCCCTCCTCTTCTGCTCTTCAATAGTTTTCCAAGGTCGATAATTTCACTCATATATGATATCTGGAATGAAGAAATGAGCTCTCAAAGTTCTTGGGATTTCACAGACAATATCTCTCTTACCATCACGTGGAATCCATGTAACATTTCGTTGCTCATGCCAGTTGATGAGGAAACACCTGGGTCCTAACGTCGCACTAGCCTAACCTACCATGATGGAACCCCACTTAGCTCTTCATCTTGTTAGTAAGGGACATCTATCGTCCTATGGTGTACTAGCCACCCTGTTGTATTCATGGACTCATGGGCGGTGATATTTTGGACTGAAGGTATATATTCATACTCTTCATGAACATGTCCCCCCCCCCAACACTTAGCCTATTTTCCTTCATAGACTCACGAACTTGTGAACTCACGAATGCATAATACTTCTCTTCATAATTCCATCCAAATAATCTCAACATTTATCCACTTTTCCATCTACATGAACTCATGGACTCGCAAACGTATAATTATGTACCTCTTTTTCATAAGTTCTTCCAAAAACCTCAATACTTAGTCATTTTTCCATCTACGCGGGCTCGTAGACCCAATCATCTCACCTTTCCAATCCTTAAACTCGGCAGGGACCTACTCGCTATTACTTTGACCAATTAAAGGCCTCCACGTGGCTTCCTCATACATGTAGGCTCATGACATCAACATATCATTAGCATGATTTAATCCCTCCTCTCATCAATATCTAATGCTTCCACATCGATCAACGACTGAGATCATATCCCATATGTACTCCTATCAATGGTCGATATAGTTCAAATTTTTGGTCTGATGTCCAAGGATAAGATGGAGCTCTAAGACAGAGTTCACCCAAGGGGACTGTGTTATGGCCCACTAGACAATTACTAGTTTCCATTCATAGGATGAAACCTATCAACTTTTGGACACATTGGCATTCCAGGTCAGCATGCTACATCATGTTGACCTTATGTCTCCTTCAATTATCACTTAAATGAGACCACAATTATCTATAACAGATGTTAATCCCTGATTAACGGTCCAGATTAACTTGGGTACATTCTCTACAGAAAGAGTAAACTTCCCCAATGGAGGGTCTAGATCAATTCACTCCTCTGATCCAACGGTTGTGATCCCTTAGAGCTCAAAACATTGGTTTTCTTTCGATTCAGGATTTAGACAATTCAAGGATTTTCTTTAGGCTCATTCCTTTATCCACAATAAGCATAAGCCTACCATATAACACTCGAACTATGGCTCAAGGTCCTACGAGCCCACCAATTTATCAAGGGGAAGAACATATAGTTTACGACCTTCTCTAGCCTCTCATACATAGCAAAACCAACAATTCTCGTTTGACTTTGAAGGTGAGTTATATTACCTTCTTAGGATCAATACCTTACATTCCACTATTAACTTATAATCCTAGTTTCCATTCACGGGTTTCCCATCACAACTATATCTATATATATATCACATGGGAACTAAAAAATTAATTTCATTCCTTTTATCTCTGAACATTACAAAATGATTGTAATCAGTTGTGCAAGGCATGCACCGTTCTTTCCATCCTACCGTCACTTAAATGTAGGAGTTTGAAAATACAATAAGAATCATCACTATAAATCAAGTATGTATATGTATAACACAAGTATAAGCATTCAATCATGCATTTCAATTCAATTACACAGAGTCTATGAAATACTTATATATTACAGTTTATAGCTGACCAACTAACTATGGAAGTTCTCCTTTCCACCCAACTGTAGGCTCAGATGCATTCACTTTTAGCATTTTGGACACCCCCGTATCAAGACATGATATCACTAGGGAATATCTCTTAGGTTCTCAGTAAGATTTGAAGGTTACTCTCCTTCACTCTACTCTAGGTAGATATTTTCCTTACCCCCCACATAGCCCAGTCCCCTTCAAGGTTTATTAGATTCCTTCCCAGCATCAAGCTCGTAGCCTTCTTAGCTCAGGTTGGGTTTTGGGTCTTTTATGCTCCAACTCCCCATTCTTCTACGGGTTCTATGATATTTTTATTGCACACACTTGTGCATTCTTTTCAGCAGCTCCCTTCCTCAGAGCCCTAACTCTCTTTCTTCCCTCCCCCTTCATGTGTTTTTTCTTGCACACATGACTTAGGCAGGTTCTCCATCTGTCCTTATGTTTCTTATGTTAGAAGGAAACTCGTGGATTAATCCTGGGGACTCGTGGTGATCTTTCCTACTGTCCTCTAGCTGACCACTTCATGCCCCTTCTGACAACCCTCCATACTTCCATTCATTACAGTGGTTGGTTGTTCAACTACCAACCCCTCCTCATTAATTGAATTTTCTTGTTATCCAAGATAAGGGTAAATAATCTGAATGTTTCCAATTAATATTTCTGCAACATGGCTTGGGGTCCTTTAAATTAATAGAACCTCCTCTCATTCCTCTACTGATATCATGGCCAGTACTTTAAGGCTTCACTTATCAGTCAACTGTCGATGTTTAGAATTAAACAATAATACATTTACAATATTTTCATGCCATTGCATGGTAGTTATAAATTATTATTAATTACAAGATGCGGAAAACACGGGTGTTACAATTCCCTCCCCCTTAAAGGAACATTGTCCCCACTGTTCTTCTAAGTAACACCTTCCATGGCTTCATATTTTAGCTGCTACAATGTCATTTTCCTTTTCTTGGTCTGGTACTTTCCCAAACTCTTGGAATTTAGCACATGCCTACAACAATTTTCAATAAAAAGCATATTAGTTATCATTTCATGCAAAACATTTTATTATTGTTTAAATTCAAGTGGAAATATTCACAAGTTAGAAAAATACTTATCTGTGCAATTCATGGATCTGCATCCATATGGTTGTCTCATTAACTTGTCTCACTAATTTCCTTGACATACCCAATGTGTGCATGATCAAAATCAACATATTAAAAAAATATTCGAGTCTCCTTTTCCTTGCAGTCGCTCACCCTACAGGCCTAGGCTCAGGCATCCCCTTCTCTATTATATAGTCCCTTGGGTGATCCATCTTTCCTTGCTAGGGATTTCTCTCACAAGAAGAATTTATGAGATCTCCCCGAGTCTTAAAGCTAAGATGTCTCTCACGCTTTCTCTGTCGAAAGTGTCCTTCGGTATGTGTCACCACAATACATCATTCTATGGGGATCATGGCTTATCACAGGGTTATCATGTCACAACAGTAGCCTGTTACCATGATTTCCAGCTTGACAGTCGTCCTCTGTTCATTTAGATAGATATTTAATCTCACATGTATCACGTGTATATAGTAATCCATGAGATACTATCATCTATTTATCAAAATTTTCAAATCTATTATCCACAGATTTCTAATTCGACATTTTCATTTTTAGATCTGTTCCACACATAACTAGATTCACTATGAGATCTCTTTCTCATAGCAATTTGGCTCTTTTATAATCATAAATCATCGGTATTCTTCATGGAATTACAACACTACCACATCCAAGACCTTTCTTCCTGCAATTTCTTCTTTAATCAGCCAACATATTCTTAGTTCTCCTGCACATCATGTTTTCATTGTAAACTTGTAGTAGTTCACAAACAATTTCATAGATGTGCATACTAACAATCAAGTTCATTTATTCAAAAAAAAAATACCATTCATTTCAAAATGCAGACAAACATTAAAATGAATCTAAATAATGTGCCAATATCCATGGCCACATTCAGGCGTAATGCACCCTTATATTAATTTTCATATTAGGCACTTTGCCTTAGTGGGTTGGAACTCATCCAACCTTTTACCACATGGTTTCTTTATACACATTTATTTTTTTACAACATGGTTGTGTTTTCCTACTTCAATTGATCATGACCTCAAATTAGTATACATGAAACTAAAAGTTTCTCATGAATGTATTCAAGCATTCTTTCTTCATTGGTAACCAAGGTGTCGATGTTTATGGCCACCTAATTTCTTTTTTTACCATTCTGCAATTTCGTAGAGCACTAGAAGATACTAATTCCATAATAGACAATCCTATATATACCCACTCTCTTATCACATGCATCTACTTACTACGTTACATCTCCGTGCTACCTTTGAGAAATTTTGTTCCCAATGACTCCTTGATTGGGAAATGTATTCATGACATATATGTGTTCATGCATTTTTCCAAGGATTTCAATCATCCTTGGTTGTCATAGGTTTACACCTCCATCATGCAATTTCTTCTCCTTGAATCACACCCTACCTGGATATAAATGGCATACACAACCATTCATATCACATGCATGCCATCTAAACATAGACTATTTTAGAAGGGGTTATTACCCAAACCTCTTTTACCTCTCATGTCATATGGGAACGAAATATTTATATTTTTTCTAGTTGCCAACACCTTCTCTGATATTACCTCTTTAGTGGTGCTCCCTAGGGACTTCTAAAATCCCTTTCACAATTTTGTTTTATCAACAACCTTCTTGCATTCACCTCTATCTAAGGTTGTTTATTATTGGTAGTTGTCATTCCCTAACAGTTCCAATATTTTCTACATGTGACATACATCACCACATTCACATTTCACAATAACTTCCATGTAAAATCAAATGCATGTACCATAACATTTATTTCAGTAAAAAAAATTCATATATGCCTTATCATATCTATATTCACTCCATCACATTGTCCTCAATGTTTTCATGAGTGAAACCACAGTCAAATTTCAGCTACATCTCTCAACATTCTCATGCCAAAATATCTACCTTCATCAGCATATCCATTTCTCATCCCAGAGAAGCGTAATAGACAACAAGAAAGGAATTAAGGGATTCTCCCATCATGGAATGTTCATCCTAGCTGAATTAATGTCAAGGCACCATTTCCTTCACACACTATAGATTAACCAAGATCATTCATTTATAAACATTCAATATTGTATCTTTGAGTTACTAGATGTACTCATTTTTACAGTTGTCCTTTTTAAGCATACAACTATGTCTTATTGTTCATAGTTTCATAGTGAGAGAAGTATTAATCACTTTCTCCTTATTTGCTTTTACAATTTATCAATCATGGGATCTGCTTGTTCTATCTCTTGAGCAGTATTAGTTATGTTCACCTTGACCTTCTTGGATAATTCAACATGTTACATAAACAAGTTTCTTGTTCACATTGAATCATGAACTTGTGCACTCCACACCTTTCCCAACCAGAGATCATATTGGTCCTCATTCATCTACATGTCTCGGTACTCATGCATGATATTTTAGAATGTAATCCAAGATTCTTATATAAATAGTTTTTGCAGCCCGTTGTCCAATTCTCAACAATCATTAAGGTTATAGCTCTATTCTCCTGAAAGATTTCTTTACATAGTTCCCCCACAGGAACCTCTTCAATGTGAAACTCTCTTGTTGCATATCCAAATGGTCTTACATGACCTCAATTATTGAGTTAGCCGCAGATTTGTCATCTCATATTCTTACCTAATGTTCCATGAGGAATTTCCAACATGCATCTTTATTATGCATTTAGATTGTGCACTCACACATGCATGTTTATTCCATCAATTTTCATTCATTGTACTTTAATCACATGCCTTAGCACGCAGTGTGGTTGTCCACCATAGGAACACTTTATTGTTTCATTTCCTTATCTATTGGAAATTAATTGGTTTAGGATTATTCATGACCATTCATATATAGTCTTTAAAAGCATAATTATGCTACCATTTATAATGGAAATAAGGCATCCCTACTCATTTACCATTCCATCAATGTATACTAGCTTTTCCTGAGGAAAAAGGGAACACTTCCCCCTCAAGCTATTATTTCAGCAAGACAAATCAGACCCTTCCATTATAGGGTCAGTCATGCATCCTTGGCATTATTTAGATCTATCAAGTACAAATATTGCCTCACATTTCCCTTATTATGACATTCATATCATACCTTTAAGCATGTATATGTACATTTACATATATGTAGGTGCATTACTTGCACCTTTTTACCTCATTCATACCAATTTTTCATTTGGGTTTTATTATCATTCTTATTTAAAGAGAATTTACATGCACCCTCATGGATAATCTCACAAACCTATTCATTTCTTCCTTCATATTAGGCAACCTTATAATGCATTCCATTCATGTACTCAAGCATCCATTTACATCTATGGATGTTCAACATGCAAGCTCACTATTGCAATTTTTTCCATGTCATTCTTACACATGGGCATTTAAAACTTCCACATCCTTCCTCCCAGAGATCTTACAACCATTCTTATGAAAGTATCATAGGAATACTCAACACCACGCTGCCCTCTATGTTGAGAGTTTGAAGTCATATACATGATATTCACACGGAAAGTCTCGCAGACATATTCATAACTATGTTTCCCTTTTCATATGACAACAACCAACAAGATAAAACTCTTGCCTAAACTTCTATATAAGTATGCAACAAACCATAAGTATAATCAGGGCAATTTCAATAGTGCCCCAGGCAACATGACAACTTATCAAGCTTCTCTTTATGCCTCAGACCATTCTTGGTCAACATACCTTTTTATCAAGGGAATCCTTTTTTCCATATTCCCTCTCACTACAACTTAAGCACAACAATAAATATTCTTATGGCTACAATCCACCTCTAGATGTCAATCTGACCCATTGATCGTCTAGAAATTCCCCAACACTTCCTTTACTCCATTCAGAATCAACAATTCATTAACCCTTCTACATTATTCTCATAGGATAATATGTAGTTAATATCATCGTCATTTTACTTAAGTTTCTATACCCAGATCATCATTAACCATATTATACATGTCATCACCATATTTTACATCCAATAATAGACTATAATAAGCCTATGTGTGTGTTATACGCATGATCAATCTTTTCCATATGCATCCTATCATAGCCTCATGCCCTAAGTATTTTACCCATGCTTATAGTGCAGATGTATTCCAACTGTATGCCATTTGTATTCTCATGCACAGACATGTCCTTATATTAATAGGTATACACATTCTCTTATTATATTCATGAGCATCATAAACTTTCTCATGTGTTCATATTTCTTTACCTCTCCTGGGAGGTCTAACAACAGTCCACATGAATCCTTTTTAATTTCTTAACTAGGTTATTCTCCAACAACCATTTTCTTCATTCACTATAGGTCAAATAAAATCGAACTTACACATTTTCCATCAGTCCTATGATTGTGAGGGATCATACACATATGCAGGGATTAATCTTTTATTAAATCAATAATTATTACTACTACAGATTATATCAATCCATACCAATTCCCTTTAAGCACAAGGAATTTTCCATAAGGGTATTAACCCTTATATAATAATTTGTCTTTAATTACAAGATATATGTCTACCCTAGAAGATAGACATTATTATACTTATCAAAACAACCCAACTCATGTCCCTTATCTGGACTCAGAAAGCTTCATAGCATAATTTATGTCGTCGCTGCCATTTTCATTTAGATTTTACCAATAATTCCTATCGTCACATTCCTACTTCTATAATATTAGTCATCAATTTGACAAAGGGATAATATAATTTCCCTTGCTATAATTCAGCCAGGGTTTCCAAGGTGAAATTTCAATCTCTTGTCCTCCATCCTCAAGGGACCCGTGCTGATTAAAAACAATCCTTTAAAGGTGGAAACACCTTTCAACAAGATCCTCTAAATTCCGATATACCAATCCTATGACTAATCTCTAGCCCATCTAGGCCTAGTGTTGTAGCCTAATCTGATACCACTTTCTAATAGACCCGACCCCCTAAGTACCTTTTTAAGGGATGGGGTATTAAATTTTTACTTCTCTTAACAACCTTAAATATTCTCTATCATAGCTCCCTCCTCTTCTCCTCATCAATATCTTTCCAAGGTTGGTAATTTAACTCACAATTGATCTCTAGAACAAAGTAATGACCTCCTGAAGTTCTTGGGCTTTCATAGAAAACATCTCTCTTACAGTCACGTGGAATCCACGTAATGTTTTGTTGTTTGTGCTAGCTGATGAGGCAACACTTGGGTCATGATGTCAAAATATCCTATCCTACCACAGTGGAACCCCACTCTGCTCGTCATCCTATTAGTAATGGACATCTTCCATCCTATGGTGTCCTATCCAACCTGATGTATTCACAAAATCCCAGATGGAGATGTTACAGACTCAAGGTCTATATTCATAATCTTCATGAACTCATCCCCCCGAACACTTATCTTCTTTTACTTCATGGACTCACAGACTCATGAATGCATAATCCTTTCCTTCATACATTTTTATGAAGAATCTCAACACTTAACCAATTTTCCATCTATGTGGACTCGTGGATTCATGGACGTACAATTATGTACCTCCTCTTCATAAGTTCATCTGAAAACCTCAACACTTAGTCATTTTTCCATCTACGCGAGCTCGCAGACCCATTCATCTCACCTTTCCAACCCTTAAACTCGATAGGGACCCACTCCCTATTACTTCGATCAATTATTGGCATCAATGTGGCTTCCTCATACACATAGGATTGTGACATCGACTTAGTGTTAGCATGATGTCATCCCTCCTCTCATCAACGTATAAGGCTTCCACGTCAATCAACAACCAAGATCACATCCCAGATGTACTCCAATCAACAATCAAGATCTTTTAAACTTTTGGTCCAACGTCCAAGGATAAGATGGAGTTCTAAGACATAGTTCACCCAAGGGGCGTATGCTATGGCCCACCAAAAAATTACCAGTTTCCATTCACAGGCTAACACCTATCAACTTCTGGACACGTTGGTGTTCTAGGTTATCATGGTACATCATGCTAACGTTACCTCTCCTTTGTTGGAGTTACTTCACACACACCTAGGATTTCTTTTTCCTAAGGTTTTTCCTTTCTTATTAATCATAATTAGTCATTATCCAGTCTCCTATATTTTAGGGGAGAATATTCCACCTGGAGAATATTCTCTTTCAGTTGACACTTCAGTTTGACTAGTTAAGTTGATTTTTTAGATATTGCATTGGTTTTGTCACCATGAAACATTGGGATCATCACCATGATAATGCACACTTGCCTTGGGATCTTCATCATATTGGAGCATTACCATTGATTCCTTGATCTACTCCTTACTACTCTTTGTTCAGTCAGTTAACTAAAGACTAGTTGACTAGTTAACTTGGCTAGGTGGAAGTTCACTCCCGCAACTGCCTAAGAGACTAGACTAGGTGGCAATTCACTCCCGTAACTATTGGTGTGTGTCTAGATCACTCTAGACCACCACTATGGCTCAATAGTCACTCATGTATCCTATATCTATTGTAAATTATTCACTCTTTGAGTCTGGAATACGGTTAATGAGAATTCTTCCATTCTTACTCTCCTTCTTCTTCTTTCTCAAATTCTCTCTGCAAATGTGTGTATTATTTTTTAGCTAGATCTATTATGTGCAGGTTCAACACATTTAAATGGTATCAGAGCCAATGGATTTCTAAGCAAAAGATACACCAAATTATTTTTGCAGGTACTGAAGATTAGAGAACGCAGAAAAGATGGAATTTATGTTTTACTCACCGATAATACTTCTCACTCCTCATAACTATTTGGAGTGGAAGCCAGAGATTCTAATTCTTCTCAGAAGTAGAGGCTTATACCAAATAACCATGGAAATGGAAGTAGATCTTGATTCCATCGATGAGAAAAATGACTTTCTCAATAGACAAGATATGGCCATAGGATTTATCTGCTTGACTATTTCTCCAGAAATTCTCCACCAAGTATGTGATGTCACACAAGACTTCACTCCAAATGAATTATGGACCAGATTGGAGGTTTTATTTGGGAACAAATAAGATTGTGAATATTGCATGCAGGAGATTGGAAAGATAAAGCCAAAAGAGAAGCCATCAGAAGATCAAGCCTCTTATTATGAAGAGTCTTCTACAAAAGTATTTGCAAAAATTTGTATTTCATTAATTGAAGATGATGTCTACTCCATTTCAGATTTATTTTCTGAAATTCATGTGGAAGATATATGGCATGCATCTCAGGAGTCACATGAAAACATTTTTTCATGCACCATGCATGCATCTGAGGAGACAAAAAGAGAGCCACGCACATCAGACTCCATTATGATATTTTCTGAGCCAAATTTTCAGAAAAAAAAAAAAATGGATATTTGAACTCATCTTAGGAAAATATCCAATTTCAAAAACAAAATCATCTGAAATGGAGTCTGGGAAGTGAAGTTATGTTCATTTTAAAATCAACAAACTTTCAACATTTTTCTGGAAACGACCGCACAGTTTTCAAAGTTTCATCCAAAATTTATTTGGATATTCTTCATTACAAGAAGAGAAAGTGGATATGTGCAGACATCTCAATGGTGCATCTACTTGATCAGATCCATGCAGATATCTACATCTTCAACAAAATCTTCAAAAAGCACAAACTTGCACAGTTGTGAGGTCTTCTTGGAGTGAAGGAAAGGGTTGCTTAGCAACTACTTTTTGTTCCTTCTCGTATTTTTTTTTATGCNGGGGGGGGGGGGGTTCCCATGAGGTTTTCCCTCTTTCCTCATTTATTCTAGTGTATATTTTGTATTTGGGTACCTAACATGGCCTTGTTTCCGAGACCCATTTTTTAATTTCACCATAGTGATGTTTAGGGGGGGTGTTGGAGTTACTTCACACACACCTAGGATTTCTTTTTCCTAAGGTTTTTCCTTGTTTATTAGTCATAATTAGTCATTATCCAGTCTCATATATTTTAGGGGAGAATATTCCACTTGGAGAATATTCTCTTTCATTTGACACTTCAGTTTCACTAGTTAAGTTGAGTTTAGATGTTGCATTGGTTTTGTCACCATGCAACATTGGGATCATCACCATGATAATGCGCACTTTCCTTGGGATCTTCACCAGATTGGAGCATTACCCTTGATTCCTTGATCTACTCCTCACTACTCTTTGTTGAGTCAGTTAACTGAAGACTAGTTGACTAGTTAACTCAGCTAGGTGGCAGTTCACTCCCGTAACTGCTGGTGTGTGTACAAATCACTCTAGACCACCACTATGGCTCATTAGTTACTCATGTATCCTATATCTATTGTACATTATTCACTCTTTGAGTGTGGAATACGGTTAATGAGAATTCTTCCATTCTTTCTCTCCTTCTTCTTCTTTCTCAAATTCTCTCTGCAAATGTGTGTATTATTGTTTAGCTAGATATATTATGTGCAGGTTCAACACAGGCTGACACCAAACAATTACCAGACAATTACCATTTTCCATTCACAGGATAACACCTATCAACTTCTGGACACGTTGGCGTTCTAGGTTATCATGGTACATCATGCTAACATTACCTCTCCTTCAAATATCGCTTAAATGAGACCACAATGATCTATAATAGATGTTAATCCTCGGTTAACAATCCATATTAACTCAGGTACATTCTCTACAAGCAGGGTAACCTGCCCCAATGGAGGGTCCATATCTATTTTCTCTGTCGATCCAATGAATGTGATTCCTTCAAGATCAAAACATGGGTTTTCTTTCGATTCAGGATTTAGAAAATTCAAGGATTTTTATTTGGGCTCATTCCTTTATCCACAACAAGAAAAATATTGTCATCTAGAAATCGAATGAGGGCTCAAGGTCTTGTGATCCCACCAATTTATCAAGGGGAAGAACATATAGTTTACAACCTTCTCTGGCCTCTCATACATATCACGACCAACCATTCTCGTTTGACTGTGAAGGCGAGTTATATTTCCTTCTTGGGCTCAGTACCTTACATTACACTATT
>ML790085.1:370521-392354 GCA_009831015.1 Picea engelmannii
ATATATATATATATATATATATATATATATATATATATATATATATATATAGAGAGAGAGAGAGAGAGAGAGAGAGAGAACACGGGAACCAAAAAATTAAGTTCATTCTTTTTATCTCAGAACATTATATAACGCTTATATTCAATTATGTAGGGCATGCATCGTTCTTGCCATCCTACCATCGCTTAAACGTGGGATTTTGCAAATACAATAAGCATCATCACTATAAATCAAGTATGTATATGTAGAGCACAAGTACAAGCATTCAATCATGCATTTCAATTCAATTACACAAAGTATATGAAATACTTATCTATTACAGTTGATAGTTGACCAACTGACTATGGGTGTTTTCCTTTCCACACAAACATAGGCTCATATGCTTTCACTTTTAGCATTCTATTCACCTCCATGCCAAGCCATGATATCACTAGGGAATCTCTCTCAGGTTCTCAGTAATATTTGACGGTTACTCTCCTTCACTCTACTCTAGGTAGAGATTTTCCTTACCCCCCACCTAGCCCGGTCCCCTTCAAGTTTTATTAGATTCCTTCCTAGCATCAAGATCGAAACCTTCTTATCTCAGGTTAGGTTTTAGGTCTTTTATGGTCTAGATTCCCATTATTCTACGGGTTCTATGATCTTTTTATTGCATGCACTCATTCATTATTTTTAGTAGCTCCCTTCCTCAGAGCCTGAACTCTCTTTCTTCCCTCCCCCTTCATGATCTTGCACACATGACTTAGGTAGTTTCTCCATATGTCCTTTTGCTTCTTCTGTCAAAAGGAGACTCATGGGTCAATCTTAGGGACCCATGACGATCTTTCCCATTGTCCTCTAGTTGACTGCTTCATGTCCCTTCTGAAAACCCTCCATACTTCCATTCATTGGGGTGGTTGGTTTTTCAACTACCAACCCCTCCTCATTAACTAACTTGTCTTTTTATCCTGGCTAAGGGTAAATAATCCAAATGTTTCCAATTAAGATTTCCATAAGGTGGATTGGGGTCCTTTAACTTAATAGAACCTCCCTTAATTTCTCTAGTGATATCATGGCCAATACTTTAAGGCTTCACCCATCAGTCAATTGTTGGAATTTATAATTAAACAATAATACATTTACAATATTTGCAAGCCATTGCATGGAAATCATAATTTATGTTTAGTTACAAGTCGAGGAAAACATGGGTGTTACACTGAGGGATAAGACCCATCAAAATTGTTCATGTTGAATTTTGGATAGAATTTCCATGAATGGTAGTCCTAATAGCGTGTGCAAGGGTTATTTGGAAAGATCATGTAAGTGTTCTACTCTTCATTGATAAACATCCCTCCTTGGGTGGTTCCATGTGTTGTTTTGGCAACTTGATACCCAAGTGTGTACATATATGTTCTATCATGTTGTTGAATTCAACTTAATGTTAGGTAATCTCAATAACGTCAAACACCTATCGATCAAAACTTTTCATGAGTTGGGAAACCAAGTCATGAAGCTTATGGTAATTAGTGTGAAAATATTCAATTTCCATTCCTTTATTTTTTCCTCCATAGTTTTCTAGCTACGAGTATGGGCCATGGGACTACTTAAGATATTTTAAAGGTGTTATCCTAGACTTATCTCATTACGACAAGCGGCTTGAGAAGAGTTTCTTTTTGAGATATATCATGGATACTATAATGTTGTATCCACCCAAAAAAATAATTGTTGGAGAGGTATATCCATGAGATCAGCAAGAGATAAGTAATATTTTGAGTTAGGTCTCCCATAGTGGTGCTATAAGGGCCCACACTCTAGTGGGATTATAAATCCCAATTGAGTATTATTTTGTTTCCACAATTCACAAATTCCTTCTAGATGAAAATATGTAAGAATTCCACTAGAAAACTATAAAGGCTAGGGTTTACAAGGTCCTAAGGACAAAGGGGTGTCAAGTGTTATATCTCTCTAATATATTGAAGGGTTTCCAACAAAATTAATTGATTATATATTTCATGGAATTAACTAAGGAGGTTAGATCGTACCCTTATTTGTACTACTTGATTCCATGGTAAACAATAGTGATATCCTCGAGTGTTGTTCTCAATGTACTATAGAAACAATATGGCCACAGGTTTATGTAAGGTTGGTTTTAGGTGGACCTAAAGGGATTTCAAGATACCTTGGGTACGAGGAAGACAATTTTGTATACAAGTGTTTTCTGATGTAGTGCTACTCAAAGGGGTAGAAACAAAGGTTACAAGGTTTTCCAACCAAATGAGACAACTTGTATTCTCTACATGTATTCTTCCCCAACCATAGTTTTACCTACCAATTGATATATATCTATGTTATTTACAAATGTCAACACACATCTCTAATCTAAAAACAATTTCTAGTAAAATCTAGAGTTGTGATGGCTTACGAAAGAGATTTGATACCACTTGTAGTGATATTTAACCCTTAGACTTGAAACACAAACCAAATATACAGAGATTATAAATGCAAAAAAATATATACAAGAGAAGAATAAGATTAAATATGTGAAATATATCCTTGTATTATGATAATTAGATGAAATAAATCAATGTTCACTTTCCTCTTAAGGTGGGGCAACAATTCACTAAGAAAATATACAAATACAACAATACTTGACAAAACATTCCATGGCCTCCTAGCTCTTTAAATATATTCTCAATAGAAAAACCCTAACTACTTGTGGTCCTATCATTAATGAGTAACAACTACCTAGTGGGACTTAATTAATAAAGAGGACCCTTTTCATTAAATAACTACCCACTACAATATAAAGATCCTTACTCAAAGAGGATGATTTCATACATCATTTGACTAACTCTTGCATAGCCTAAATTAGGGAGGTTAGACTAGGACCCTAACACTTTGAATCCTTAACTCTTTGCATGTTGTGTCACCAAGGGTGTCCATTCAATCACAAGATGAGGGTTTGACTCTTGATCAAGTTTTTCATATTCAAATGTTCAAAATTAGTGGATTGGAAGTATAAATAAGGTAAACCAATTAAGACTAATATCTAAAGTATCTTTACATAGAAAGATCAATGGCCACAAAGAGTTACTTGACATAATTTCATTTCATAGGATGTGAATTTGAGGGAGGAAAAATTTCCTCCCTCATTCCTAATATAGTCTCATTGATTGCATTATCATAATCATCATCATAGAAATGAATTCTCTTGAAGGTATTGGGAAAATGGAGGCTTTAAAGGGAAGGGTAATTTCAATGATCTTAGATTTGATTGGAAGGTATTGAGTTAATAAGGATTTTTTTTTATCTATGGGAGATTAGGCTTTGAAATCGGATGTTAAGGTATCATTGTTCAACAAAGTAGAGTTCTCAAAAAGCATGAGAATTTAGGAAATTGCTTCAAAAGAGATTGGAATATTCTCTTTAAAACAATCAATAGATGACTACTCATCAGGAAGGATTATAAATCTTGGTATACAAGGAAAAAAATTATGAAAATGATAGGTAGCAGGGAATCAAAGGATAGTGTGATGGGTTTGGCATGAGTAATGGGTTTCTTTTTTGAATCCATGAAAAAACATCCAAATAAGCTTACCAAAATAATGTTGAAGTTGGTGAGCTTCAAACTCTAGATCAATTCCTCAACAGACTTAGCATTAAAATTTTAATGGAGTTTTATTCCATTTGGTGATCAACATAAATAAAATTCATGACTTGCATGAATTTTTCATTGATGATAACTTCCCAAAATTATTATTTCCCTAATGAAATTCCAACTAATGCCTTCCCATTTTTCCTACATTATGACTAAAAACAATGGGGGCTTAAGAAAATATTAATAAATACCATGAAAACCACTTTTGAGTTGAAAACATTGCAAAGGACACTCCCTTGGTTTTAGAAAATACTGATGGAGATCCACAATCACTATTCTTGTGCCACATGCCACAACAATTTACCATTGTAGACGTTGAGTTGCTTGTTAAAAAAAAAAAATTCCCTCCACAATAAACATCAATCATTGATCATGGACTAACCATGACTGCCTGATCATCTCTTGATTTAACATTCAAATCTTTAACATTTGATTTGACACTCAATCTTGTGTCACCACCAAATTATAAATGATTTAGGAGTATGATATACTAATTGAAGGTTAATTGTGACATCACAACACCATAAAAAATGAGGCATGTATATATATATCCCATATATTAAGCTCACCGCATCACCATTTTTCATGGAAATTTTATTGAGTTACAATAAAAATAATGGTGTATGATTGGGGGTGTCGCATTGGTAGCAACATATTCCCAATTATATATATTAGTATATGGTATTTTTGGCTACTGGTGTGAATAATGAAATGTATCGGTGTCCCCTTCACTCACATCTATAAGTGGAAGAAGTTATCATCTTCCTCAGGATCCTTAGGTCACTCTATGTTAGGCCCTAGACAAAGCCCCATGTAAAGCCATTTATAGTGATTTATATTTCTATTGTTATATTAGTGTTGCCGGCTAATCCCTTTAATGTAAATTTTACCCTTTGTCTACTATATATATGTACTAAGGAGACTTAGTTTTAGAATGATCTCATGTCAATCTTGTACATTTGTTCTATTGTAAAAGAAGGTTTCCCCGTCAAAGAGGCTTATATTTCATTTTTATATCTATTTCTCAAGGAATGAATCTTCTTCTCTCTCTATTTTAGGCTATTTTGGTATTTTTTATCTAACATTTGGTATCAAGAGAATATGATATTAGGGTTTTTATCCTCCAATCAAGACATATTGGAATTTTCTCTATAACTTTTTTTCCTAGGATGTTTCAGATAGCTAAATTTTTAGGAGACTAAATAGAAATAGTGAAGTACATTTGGTAAAAAAATTTAGGTTCTAGTTCATTATACTTTAGGATATATAGCTTGTGGAAGTTAGGGTTTGTGTCTAATCCTAAAATTAGTCTCAAACGAGTCATAATTTTACTTTCCCTATAAAAAAATTTAATCGGACATTTCAGATAGTTGAATTTTGAGCATACTGCAAAGATATATCAAGGTACATGTGGTTACAATTTCAATTTTTGGTTCATTATACTTTGGGAGATATAGTCCATGAAATATAGGGTTTGTGACTAATACTGAAATCAGTTTTAGACGAATCATCTTGGAATTTTCACTATAATTTTTTTTGGTGAAGGTTCAGACTCTTAAATTTTCATAATAATAAGTAGACATATCTATTTACATGTGGAAAAAAATTCATATTTTTAATAATTATACTTTATGAAATATATCTTATGTAAGTCAGGGTTTTTTACTAGTCTCCTAATTGATCTCAAATGAGTCATTTGGGAATTTTTACTATAACGTTTTTTTGGTGAAGTTGCAAGATGTGAAATTTTAAAGAGATTAAAAAGGAATAACATAGTACTACAGGATAAAATTTTGAACTCATAATATCTCAAATTTCATATATACACCAGGATAAATATCGACCATCCAGACAATCTCCAAATTAGGGTTTGAAAGGTACACAACTTACAATTGGCATAAATTTTGATTGGAAGATATATTTTTGGTTATTCAAAATTTGTGAGAAAGAAAAAAGAGGAGTATTATTATTTATTCCCATGGAAGAGGGTTCTACAAACATTACTTCACCAATTAAACCTCTAGAAAGCTCAACCATAACTGAAGAAGAAAGAGAATATATTCTTCACCAGATGGAACAGATGGAAAAGAAGATGAATGAAAATAGGGAAAATATGGAAAATAATATGGATGAAATTATGGAAGAACTGAAAATTTCCATATTCTCGCGTCTATATGAGAGGTTACTTAAAGCTGATATTGGGATGCAAGGAAATCTTGAAAATAAGGATATCAATATTTTTTAACCCTAGTCACATATGGGGAGTATTTTAAAAAATAAGGAGAACAAGAGGATGGAGTCCAAAAATCATGTTTATTCATTGCTTTAATATCCACATAATCATGGGTTCAAATCGACACTAAAGAAATACCTAATAACCAAGATTGATATGAGGAATTTTGATGGAAAAGATCCTATAACATGGATATTCCAAATGGAGCAATTCTTTGATCTACACCAAGCTCCAACTTTACAAAAAGTAACTCTTGCATCCTTGTATTTAGAAAATGATCAATTTTTCTAGTATCAATGGCTTTGTGAAATAAAAAATGATTATGTTGTCTCTTGGTCCATTTTTACAGATGAATCGATAGCACATTATGGGGATATTAAGAGAAATACATTCTTTAGTTCGTTGATAAATATTCAACAAAAATGTCCAATTACTGACAAACTCAACAATTCCAAAAACTAAGTCTCAAGGTAAAGAACTTTTTAGAGGATAATTAGTTATATCTCTTTATGGGAACTTTAAAGGAGAGCATCCTACGTGAGGTGTGTCTCTTTGTACCTAAATCCCTAGAGCATGCTTTTAGTCTGGTAAGGAAAGTTGAAAGTAAACATATTGCTACTAGAAGAGTGATCAATAAAAACTATAGAGAGCACTACGATTTCCTCTCCTAATCTCCCTCGGCCTACAAGGTTGACACTTCAACAAATGGATGAAATAAGATCAAAGGGGTTATGTTTTAATCGTGACAAAAAGTATACACTAGTACATTTGGCACATTTTTCGATGACGTTTTGATGCCCTTTTGATGAACGCACATATGTATTCCAACGAACCCAATTCCATATACTAGTTGAATTCTTTTTGTCATAATATCTATGGCCTTATCCATATGTCGAATGCTTGATGTAAAAAACTACTAGGTGGCAGCTGTGGATAGATTTTACCAAGTAGATTTTCGTCACACTGGATTGTTGCAATTGTGACAATCATAGAGATGTCATTAATTCGATGCGTTGGGATGCCATGTGGATTTTTCCAAGAAAACGTCATCAACCAGGTCACCATATTTTTACTAATGGTGTCAGTCATTAGTGCGACATAGGCATGTGTAAGTACCATCAGAAATTCGATGTGGATGCCATTGAAATTGTGACCTTATGGTCAGTCTCCTATGTCGAAGTGGTGAATCTCTAGAGGGATCAGTCCATCGGTGGTACAACGATATGGCATGGTAGATCCATCAGATTAACGATGCCAGGGTGAGAAACTTCTTTCAGAGTGGCAATGCATGAGAGCTCCAAGTTCGACAGGGTTGGGATGAATGGGCGGAAACAGTTCGTTGGAATATCGATGTGCATTCAATGATGAACCAAGGTGTCAAAGGTCCAATGCATATATAATAAAGTAAAATAAAAATAAAATTGTTGTTGAACACTAAAATCCATGCTTATGATGCATTAGACATAGGGAGAAGATATATGTGTTAGATTAAGAAGTTGAATAGGTTGAGCGAAATGTAGATGACAATGATCTTGATTTATGATGATATAGACAATTAGGGTTAGGGTCTCTATTGTTTCATAAAACCCTAAATCAATCTTGTTAGAGCCTCCAAATCTAAAAATGCATAGTCACACTTAAGAGATACATGTTTTTCTTTTAAACTATAATTTATAGCCTTGTGCAGAAATGCACGCCACGATTCACAAAAATGAACGCCCATGTATTAGCACACTTGTAATTTGAGTGATTCAAGTTTCTAAGGGTGTCTTAGACAATTTTACACTTGTCTACATATTCAGATTTTCATTTTCAAACATAAAAGTGGTTGTTGTGTAAAAGAGGCAAAGTCTACCTTGTAAATTGAGATACCAAAACAGTAGAAAGTGACCTAATGGAAATGCACACCCATGCTTTTATATAGCTCCAAATTTAGTTATCTAAGTTTTGGGGTGAATTTAATAACATTCTGAATATGTGTGTGTGTGTGTGTGTGTGTGTGTGTGTGTGTGTGTGTGTGTCATCTGGACATTTTAAAATGACCAAGTACTTCTACCTTGAACCAAGATTCAATATTTTTTGTGAAATGGAGGGTAAAACCGTCTTACTGTAAAATGCACACCTAAGACTCATATGACCTCCAAATTGAGTGGTTTAAATTGTGGAGTTTGGATTTTATCATTTTACATCTATTAATACTTTAGTTGTTCATTTTGAAACCAAAAGCCTATGTTGTGCATAAAGGCTAAAAATTTCCTTGTAAATGCAAAAACATGCGTAAAGGAAAAAATGCATAAAAATGCATGAAAACAAGGTGTAATAAGAAATCCACACCTCATGAAGAAAAATCCATGTATGGCATTGGTAATTTACAAGTTACAAGTTACATGAATGTTGATTTTTTTTAAACCCTAAATATTGGATACTGGGGTGATTTGTGCCCATAATTAGTAAAGGGTTGAAATATATATGAATCTTTGGAAATTGTGCAGACACACTAACTAAAATAGAAAAATGAGTACTAACTACCTGTGTCCATGAGCTCAATGAGGCAAGATATTGTACAACCACATCACACATAGACTAGTTGTTAGTTTCATTTCCATTGCGAAGACCTACAAAAATCATCAGAGAATAAAAGTTTATATAACTGAATAATAATTAAATAAATAAACCTTGTAAATATAGAGACCAAATATAATAGAAAGTGCCATAATGGAAAAACACGCCCATGCTTCTATATAGCTCCAAATTTAGTGACTTAATTTTTGGGGTGAAGTTCATAACAATCTAAATCTATCTATATCATCCAAAGTGCATTTTCAAATGAAAAATGACTTCTACCTAGAACCCAAATTCAAGACTTTTTGTAAAATGGAGGGTCAAACTGTGTTACTACAAAATGAATGCCTAAGACTCGTATGACATCCAAATTGAGTGATTAAATTTGTGTATTTTTTATTTTATCATTTTACATCTATTCATACCTTTACTTGTGCATTTTCAAACCAAAAACCCTCTACTCTACATAAAGGTTAAAAATTTCCTTGTAAATGAAAAACAAATGCATAAAGGGAAAAATGCTTAAAATGCATGAAACTATAGCATGATGAAAAATGCATGCCCAAGCCTTCACACACCCAAAATTTGACCGATTCAAGTTTCAAAGGGTGTCTTATATAATTTTACACTTGTCTACATATTTAGCTTTGGGTTTGCAAACATAAAAGTGGTTGCTATGTAAAAGAGGAAAAATATACCTTGTAAATTGAGAGACCAAAATAGTAGAAAGTTCCCTAATGGAAATGCACGCCCATGCTTCTATATAGCTCCAAATTTAGTGATCTAAAGTTTTGGGGTGAATTTAATAACATTTTAAATCTATCTATTTCATCCAGAGTGCATTTTCAAATGAAAAGGGACTTCTACCTAGAACCCAAATTCAAGACCTTTTGTAAAATCGAGGGTAAAACTAGATTACTATAAAACGAATGCCTAAAAAACTTGAAACCATTATGGAGGTCTTATTCTGTGGTTGCAATTTTAAATTGAGCCCCCTACATTGCACAAGATCTCAAATTTGTCTTATTGGATGCAATCAAATAAAAGTTAGATGATGATAGGAATGATATGGTTTAATTATTTGGTACGTACAATTCATGTTTTTAGTTTCACATAACCACCCTGGCCAAGTTTGTGCTTCTCATGTTTTTCTAGTCTTTTCTTGGTTGCTTTTGATGTTTCCGAGAGGCTACAAAAAGTTTCCAATAGGTTGTATATGACAATTTTTATATAGAACTAATGAAAATTCAACATATTAAATTTAAAATATGATATACCTTCTTGGACCAACTGGCTTATTTCCTTATTTTCTCATTTTCTTCTACGTTGCATCCTCCAATAAATTCTTCCACTCACTCTCAAGAATCATCATAGGATGATCATACCTAGGGTTTGCTTGCAAATGAACCCTATATTGGTCCCTCACATATTTCAAATATGTATTGGCCAATGAGGTGACTCCAATTTTGTTGAAGGAATCAACAAACAGGTCGATCAAGTGGTCAATAAGATCCTTTTTCAAACTAGGATTCTGAGCATTCCACCGTGTGTGTATTGTGAGACCAAAAATATCTAAGTCTTTTTCATTCGTATTCTTAAAAAAGACGTTGTTTCCTACAAAACAATATGATCATTAATTTAAAATAATCATAGAGATGTATTTTTCAATTAGATAATAGGAAATAATTAAGACATTCATAAATACCTAGGATTGTTTTTATCTTGATCAGAACAATGTTCTCATCCACCAAAAAGGTAAATGGAAGTGTTCCCTTGTTGGTAAAACATGACGACCCAGGAAAGAAATTTGTAGAATCACCAATTGCCTCATCTCCACCATCATGTGCTTGGTCTAGCCTACACTACAAGGGTGTGTCATGGGCCCCAAAAGGCCCATTCATCTTAGTCATGTATTTTTCAGCCATAGATGGAGAGACAACGAGCTTCACAGGTATGTGGCTTGTGGTAGGATGTTGTGGTGTTTGAAAATTGTTTCTACCAACAACATCCTCAGTAGTAGGTTGTTGAAGTTTCCTGATTAAATCCTATAAAAAGAAAACATTTTTTATTCAGATCATAAAAAAATAGGAAACCAAAATTCATAAATGAACATATGTAATAACTAACCTTTTTAAAATATGGCTCTTACCGCATATCGTTTTATTTTTGTCCATCAAAACTCTACATATTTGTGTGTTCTCCTCTGTTGATTCACACATACACAATTTAATAAGTTCATTGTTTTTTTTTTCTCACAACCTTTTTAATTGTCTCAATTGGATTAAAGTCAAACAATTCATCATCATTTCCCACATTGTCAAGTACATCATGTGTCGAGAACTACATATATAAACAAAAAAACAAGTTAATTAAATTATAAAAACAATAATAAAATTCACTTTAAATGGATATGGATATTGTTAGTCGTTTACCTACTGCGAGCCTGGTGCCTTCCCACAATCACCCTGCCACGATATAAGAAGCATGACATATTAAAATGTTACCTTATAATATGAGAAGCATGAGATATTAAAATGAATGTTAAAGATAAAAAATAAGAATCATTAAATAGAGGTTGGTTGAAGTTATGGTGCCAACATCCATCTTATATAATGGATCAACATCTATTTTCGTTCATGTTCCTATGAACACCATTCGTATGTGCATAATATGTCTAAAGACATAACTCTGTTGTAAATACAAAAAAATGCTTAAAAATGCATGAAACCAAAGCATGATGAAAAATGCACATCCATGTCTTAAAACACTTGCAATTTGAGTGATTCAATTTTCTAAGGGTGTCTTAGATAATTTTTCACACGTCTACATATTTATTTTGCATTTAAAAACATAAAAGTGGTTGTTGTGTAAAAGAGGAAAAATCTACCTTGTAAATTGAGAGACCAAATGAGTAGAAAGTTCCCTAATGGAAACGCACACCCATGATTCTATATAGCTCAAAATTTAGTGATCTAAGTTTTTGGGTGAAGTTAATAACATTATCAATTTATATATCACTAAGAGTGCATTTTCAAATGAAAAATGACTTCTGCTTTGAACCCAAATTCAAGACCTTTTGTAAAATGGAGTAGTTTGATGTATGCAACAGTATGTACTAGACTGGACATTGGACATGCAGTGAGAGTTTTGAGAAAATATATGTCAAAACCAAGGAAGGAGCATTAGACAACAGTACAGAGGGTTTTTAGATATTTGTGTGGCACTACTAGTTATGGATTGTCCTACCAAGGAAGACCGGGATTGAATAGAGTGTTGGACATACATGGGTTTGTTGATGTAGACTAAGATGGAGATATGGATCCCATAAGATATATAAGTGGGTATGGTTGTAGTGGCAGTCTCAACTACAGAAGTTGAATACATGGAAATGACTCATGGAAGCAAGGAAGAAGTATGGTTACACATATTGTGTTCAGGTATTGTGTTGGTACAACAAGTTGTAAGGATATATTGTGACATTCAAAGTGAAATGTTCTTAGTGAATAACCTGAATTATCATTCAAAGACAAAGAATATTGATGTTCAGTATCACTATGTGAGAGACATGATTGAAGACAAGAAGGTGTTGTTGATGAAGGTGGACACTTTGGAGAATGTTGCAGATTCATTAACAATATCTATGAGCACAATTTATCATGGTGTAGAGGATCTATGGGAATTTATTCCTTGGATTGTTTACTAAGTAATCCTATAACAAAAAAAAAATATGGCAATTTTTTGTGTCTGTTTTTGGCGGTTTTTCGGCACATGGTTTTTGCCGATGGTTTTCTAGTTTTGGTTAAAGAGTTAGGGCTGTTGACTAATCCGATTCAATGGATTAAGGGTTTGGATATTGTAGGATCCTATATGTATATTTTAGTGTAAACAATAAAGAAGATGATGAATAAAATATTAGACGTGTGACTCTAAACAGGTCGTTGGTTTTCCCAATTTGGGTTTCCAAGGTAAAATATCTATGGTGTGTGTGTGTGTGTGTCTGTTCCATTGTATCTTTTATGTTTTTATTTTTAAAAAACTTAGGTATTCCAACAAAGGAACAACACCTTTAGTAACCACTCACACAACCAGATCAAATATCAACACATCGATGTTTTCACGTGATAAAACCCTTACGAGGAAACATCCACATCCCCAACCAACGTTACCACTTGGAGTGATTTATTAATGAAAAAAAAAAATACAGAGAGATTTACAAGAGACTTTCCCACAATTGATCATTGATAAATGACCCTCCATTCCCTTTAAATTAATATCATGGACCAATCAAGTGTTAATCCACAAATCAATGTAGCCATTAAGATCGAGGAGAATATGATCTGTCAGATTACTCTATGCT
This sequence comes from Picea engelmannii, assembly GCA_009831015.1. Taxonomy (NCBI): domain Eukaryota; kingdom Viridiplantae; phylum Streptophyta; class Pinopsida; order Pinales; family Pinaceae; genus Picea; species Picea engelmannii. The sequence goes on from ML790085.1 coordinate 383,311, forward strand.
GGGAACATATCATGACCGTCATATTTCCTAACTACAAATCCATACTAATGCATACTAAAGAAACACATTTTTACCTAATGACACATTGGTCCAAGTTGATATTAACTAACTCCTTAGTGTCTAAATATCCTAACATCCCCCCCTTAAGAACAAATTGGGATAGGATTGAAGGATTTGCATAGGAGACATAATAGGAGAAGGAAGGAGGCATTCGAGCCTATCCCCTCTTAATGAAAACTTCCTAAACTCCTAACATAGATCAAAGTTTGGAAAACTTTGCTTATGTAAGAGACTTTGTGAAAATGTCTACAACTTGATCTTCTATAACTCGATCATGAATGAAATTTCTGATGAAGTGCATGTGTATCTCGATGTGTTTACTGCACTGATGTTGAACTAGGTCTTTATAAATATTTATGGCACTTTTATTGTTGCACCAAAGGCTGATGAAATTTTTTTGCTGGAATCCAAACTTTGAAAGGATATGTCAAAGCCACAAGGCTTCCTAACTTTCATTCACCATTGCTCGGTACCATGCTTATGTTGAAGAAAGAGAAATAGCATGTTGTTTCTTATAGGCCCAAGTAATAGGTCATGAACCAAGGATAAAAACATAACATGTAGTAGACTTCCGATCATCAGGGTCACTGACCCAATTTGAATCAGTGAAACCAACCAATAAAGGAGTCCCTCCTGAGTTGTAATGTATCCCAAACTTAATTGTACCTCAGAGATATCAAAGTATCTTTTTACTACTTTCTAATGGATTTCATGGGGTGTTTTCATATACTGAGAAAAAATACCAAAAACAAAGGAAATATCAGGACATGTATGAGTCAAGTATAAGAGGATACTAACTAACTGATGCTACAAAGTGGCATCAAATTTGGGAGAAGTACAGGTGGCAAAAAGTTTGACTCCTGACTGGAAGGGAGAAGGGGATAGTTTTGAATCTTCCATGTGAAAGCAACGAATAAGGTCACAATCATACTTAGATTGGGAAAGAAAAAATCCTTCCTTGGTTTGCAAAACTTGGAGGCCAAGGAAATAGTGAAAATAGCCTAAGTCAGTGATTTCAAATTTCTTCTTAAGCCTGGTTTTCACATGGTTTAAAATTTTTGGGTCACTACTAGTAAGGATAAGGTCATCAACATAAGGAACAAGGATTATGAGATGGATTCCTAGTTTCTTTGTATAGACATTGGGGTCAGAATGACATCTAGAAAAGTCGATATCAAGAAGAAAGTTGTCCATTTTGGCATAACAAGTTCGAGGAGCTTTCTTAAGACCATAAAGAGATTTCTTAAGGCAACAAACAAGGCTAGAGTCATTCTGAACCTATCCATGAGGTTGTTCCATATACATTTATTCTTGAAAATCCCCATGCAAGAAGGTGGATTTGACATCCATATAATGGACCTCCAATTTATGTGAGCCTACAAGGGCTAGAACAAGGTAGATGGAATTTGTTTTGGCTATAGGGGAAAAGGTTTCATTATAGTTCATTCCTTCAAATTGGGAAAATCCTTTTGAAACTAACTTATCCTTGTGTATTTCAATGCTTCCATCTGATGCATACCTAGTTTTGTAGACCCATTTACATATGACAAGTTTTCTTCCTTTCGAAAAAGGTACAATATCCCAAGTATCATTCGCCATTAAAGAGTGATACTCTTCATTCATTGTTGTATCCCAATATGGATGACCTGAAGCTTCTGCAAATGTCTATGGATCACAAGTCTCTGAAACTTTATCCAAAAGAGAAGAATCTCGTTGGAACTGTGAATGTGTCTGACGTCGATATGAAGGATCACTGACAATATCGCCAATTGCTTCTCATGTTGAACATACCCATCTAGGAAGCGGTGGTGTTGGTGCAGGTTCAGGTTCAATGGACTCATCTAGAGGAAGGTGAGCAGAAAGAGGTGGATTTTCATCGTCGATGCCATCATTTGAATAAGATAAAACCAAAATAGGAACAAAAGAAGGAAAAAACATCGAGATGGATTGTAAGCCGAAGAAGGCACAAATGTTGAACTAGTCTTGTAGGCCAAGATATTTTCATGAAATTTAACATCTCTTTTAATAATAATTTCATTACGCTATGTTTGAAGAACTTTGTAACCTTTGACATATTCATAATAACCAACAAATATACACTTCTCACTTTTAGGCCGTAATGCTTTCCTTTTCTCATATGGAATGTGAGCCCATGCTACACTGCCAAATACACGAAAGTAACTTACATCTGGCTTAAGTTTACTCCATGCTTATTCTGGTGTTATATTTTTTAGAGCTTTATTGGGAGTGATATTTACTATGTAATTTGCGCAGTTAATGACTTATGCCCAATACTTTAGACTTAATCCCTTAGATTGGATCAGACAATTAGCCATTTATTTTAATGTGCAGTTCTTTCTCTCAGCAACACCATTTTGTTGTGGTGTATATGGAACACTTTGTTGCATTTGGATGCCTTGTGTAGTGCAATAACTTGTAAATTGATTGTTCACATATTTTCCTCCATTATTTTTTCTTAACCTTTGAAGTTGATGTCCATGTTTCTTTTATACAAGGGCCTTGTAGGCCAAGAATTTTTCAATGAATTCTCTCATAAGTTTTAAGAAGTAAACCCAAGTGTGTCTGGAAAAGTCATCAATGAAATTTAAGAAATACATGCACCCATAAAAAGAAGGAGAAGAAAGAGGACCACACAATTCATTGTGAACAAGTTGCAATGGGGTTGAGGCGTGCCAAGAGGCATGTTTTTCAAAAATATCTCGATGATGTTTGTCGAGAACATAACCAGAAAAAACATCATCTTTGTATGAAACAAGAGGAAGACCAGTCACCATTGTTATAGCTCAAAGTGCCACTATCATGCATTTTTTACTTTGACCTGCTTACACATCCACCAACCACTTTTGTTGAGGTTCCTCTTAAAAAACAATTTTTTTCATGGTGTACATGACCTGCTACATATGCAGTGTGCGTACATACACTAGTTGCATGCTTGAAAGCACGTGCATACTCTAAAAAGTTGCAAAAATTAAAAATTTATGCGCGTTCGGGCAGAGTTTATGGGCTATGTCAAGTTGCACAACCATATTACCTCTTGTAGCCCTTATGAAAACTAATTAACCATATTTTCTCCATATAAAATGTTCCCTAGGGGGGTCATTTGGAGATATGAAAGAAGAGGCAAGTGAACTCTTCCAAATTTATCCCTTGTATTCCAAGCCTTTTTCATCCTACTCTGAGTTTCATCCTCAGCATTCCCTACCATCCATCCTCCTTATACAGTCCATCCCTTCTCCCTATATTGGCATGTTGTTTGTGAGGACATATCATTGGGAATGGTGCACCTTGAGTCAAAGTACAGGAACCTAGGTGAGGTTCGTGGAGCGGCATCAACAAGATTCAGATTGTAACTTCCAATCTTGTTATCAATAAAAGTGAAACTTATTGTCTCGGATATTTATGTCTTTGTGTTGATATTTAAACATGGTTTACATGAATATCTAAACCTTTAGATGATCTTGGTAGTTATGCATATGATGTTATATTATGTTATTTAAAGTTGTTTCATTCCAACATTGGGAGGCGGTCTGCAATCTAGGAATGAAAAACGACGGGAAGGGATCTACTACAGATATAAGTAATTAAGGTGCATACTTTGATCCTCTCTCTCTCTTCCCGTAATTATCATTAGGTTTTTGTTGGATTTAGGTAGAATGGAATCATTTATGTCTTTTAAGGTGTCAAGGCTCTACCTAGTCGCTAGACCCAGATTAGGGGGATTTTTCCCCATAGAAACCATTTTTTAATTACATAGTTGTTGCTATGAGTGATATTTTGTATCACCAAATAGCTCATGCCAAATTTTTCTCAACTCATCGTTATGGGCAACAAAAACTGATGGAAAATATGATGACCCTAAGTTTTCAAACTTATACAACTTGGTAATATCCTCAACAATTCTAGTTGCAAGAACGTGTTGAGGATATTTTAGATCCTTGATTACAACTTGGTGAGGTGAAAAATCTACAGTTTTACCTTCACCTGAATGAGTAATTTGATATACTGATAGAAGGTTGGAGGAAAGACTTGGAACACATTGTACATCATTAAAATGACCATTATCTACCTGAATTTTTTCAGACCCTGCAACACTAAGAGATCTATCATCACCAAAAAATATTTTCTTGGTGTTACATTCATTTAGAGTAGAAAATATAGATTTATATTTATCCATATGATAAGATACTCCATAATGAATAAGCCACTCATCAAAAGAAGAATCAGAAGTTGTATTGAAGGAGAAACCAGAAGCATAAAGTGCATGTCCATGAGAAGAAGAAGAATAAGTAGAATATATATTGATGTTGTTCTTCTTCATCGTTGCTTCTAAATATACCATCTTCTTAAAACATTTGGACTCATCATGACCATCTTTCCCACAAAAGTTTCAATGTATGTCAGTCTTCTTACTTTTAGATTTTGCTCTTTTGTCACCATTAGGAGTGGAAGTTGCCTGAGAGGGTTTGGGACTCTTTTTTTTCTTCTTGTTGTGGTGGGGATGTTTCTTCTTGGGACTCTTGTATTTATCTTTCTGTTGGACTACTAAGCATTTGTTGGAGGTACTTGCAGTACTAATCAATCCAAGTTGTAGAATCTTGTCTTTCTCTCGAATCAAAGCATCAAAAAAGGACTCAATATAGGGTTTTAGATAATCACTCCCTAGATATTCTCTGGTGGCATAAAAGGTAGATACAAAAACAAAATATGCACTACCAAGCTTAGAAAGAATAAAAAATATGCATCTATCTACCAACAAATATAGTTGGCATTTGATACAAAAAAATTTAAGTGTTTTTAACTTAGACAAGTAATATTCAATGCAAGGAAAATCATTTGGACTTAAAGTCATTAACTGGTTCTCCAACTGGTAAGCTCGAATAATATTGTTTTTACCAAACACAACTTCAATATTTTCCCAAGATTATTGGAGGCATCAAGTCCTTGAAGGTAAAACCTTAAATTGGGAGAGATGGGCATTCTGATTAGTCCATGGGATTCATCATTCCTATTAATCCATTTGGCATACTTGTCATCATCAACGGGTTCTGCTTATTTTCCCAAGGTAATCCGGTACAATCCTTTACTTCTTAATAAATCCTCCATATGGGATTTCCATTGGAAGTAGTTTGTGTTGGTAAGAAAAATATCACTGGGAGAATCCATATTAAATATGCAGATAATACATATTTAAAATCTGAAACTGATGGTCTTGATGGAAATATCTTGAAAAATTAGGTTGTTTAAAAAAAACGACATTGAACACGGACTTCAGATGTGAAAATTGTGTTGTTTTGAAAAAAGTTATAAATAATAACCAAAGAGCCACGTGGAAAGTAGAAGTTGGTCCACATGGTGATACCCCTCCTAATAGCCTCACTTTTACAAATAAGTTGCATATGATTTGACCCACTTTTATAGAATAAGCGGGGATTACTTTTACAATGAAGTTACTTTATAAAAAAAAGTTGCATGCAAAATAAATAACTTTAAGATAAAATAATAAAGCTACTTATAGTGATTCACTTTTATAATTTAAGTTAAATCATCTTTAGAATGGATGCATGAACTTTTTCAAAAAAAGGTAACAACAAAGAGACTTGAACTCAAGACCTCTTACTTATAAAGCAATGTTTAACCAAGTGAGCTAGTGTAAAACACAGTGTATTGTTTAGAAGGAGGATTGGGGTTGTTGTTGTTGTTGTTGTTGAAGATGGCCTTGGAGAGCATGCTCATAAAAAACTATTTTCACACAAGAAAAAAAAAATCTTCTTGATGACAACAGGGGTTAGATATCAACTAGCTTACTCAAAGACTACAAGTTTTCCCTCTATTCCTAATTTACCAAGATTGCACAAAGTGCATGGAAAAGAGCATACGTAGACATGAAAACCATTTCCAATCTGTTTCTGATTTGTCAAGATCACATAAAGAACAAGGAAAGGATCATATGTAGATTGAAAAGAGTATCAACCCATAAATAAAAAGCAAAAAACTAAAATAAAAAATCGAAATATTATTTCTGCAAAAATTTAAAAGGGTGTATTCGGGCTTTATACCTCTAGATCTAACTAAAATGGTTGTATCTTGGGAAAACGAAAACCTTTTTGAGTGAAACAAAAATAGTTCCTAATTTAAATGAGTGCTCCATATGAAAAGGAACAATCCTCTCAACCTATAAATGTACAAAAATGGAAGAAACTAGAGATTTGGCAACACGGCTTCATGATCTCGATCTAACAGGAGAAAGTCTTCAAAGGCGCTCTGATACCATGTTTGAAAACACATGTATTCCAATAGAGGATGAACACCTTCAGTAACCACTCACACAATCAAATCAAATATCAACACACTAATGTTTTCACGTGGTAAAACCGCTACGAGGAAGCATCCATGGCCCTAGCCAACATGGCCACTTGGAGAAATTTATTAATGCAAAAGAAAATTTTACAGAGAGATTTACATGAGATTTTCTCACAATCGATCATCAACAAATGACCCTCCATGCTCTTTAAATAAGTATCATGGACCAATCGGGTGCTAATCCATGGATCAATGTAGTCATTAAGATCGAGGAGAATATGATTTGTTATATCACTCTATGTTGGGAACATATCGTGACCGTCAGATTTCCTAACTACAAATGAAAATTAATGCATACTAAAGAAACACAATTTTACCTAACAAAACATTAGACCAATTTGATCTTAAATAACTTCTAAGTGTCTAAATATCCTAGCATTTATTAAGAATCTCTTTGCAGTAATTAATTGTACAAGGTTAAAATCTACAAAAACTAGATTACTATAAAATGCACGCCTAGGACTCATATGACCTCCAAATTGAGTGATTAATTTTGTTGAGTTTTAATTTTATCATTTTACATCTATTCATACCTTTAGTTGTGCATTTTCAAACCAAAATCCCTCTACTCTACATAAAAATTTAAAATTGTTTTATAAATGCAAAGAAATGCATAAAGGGAAAAATTCTTAAAAATGCATGAAACTAGGGCATGATGAAAATGCACGCCCATGTATTAACACACCTACAATTCCCATATGTACCAGACATCTGGAGTTTAAAGGGGATGGATGGATGGATGGATTCGTAATAACAATACAATAAAACATACAAGGTATTGATGTTACAACTTCATAAAACACTTAGGACGAATTCATGCTTAATGCATTCAACGATATCATAATATTTTTGCATTCATTTAGTCATATCAAACATAAAAGGGAAATAAATTGATTATTTATTATGAATTCAATTCTAATCATGTGAAAAACACCATACATTCACAATGAATATGATGCCAATTCTTTCATAAGGCTTATATTAATGAGCAAATCAAATATATGATGTTTGAAGAATAGGTATGACTTTACATGGAGAATACAATGGAGTAAAACACAATAATATAGGTCAATATGACCATGGTGAACGAATCTCTACAAGCCCTCTATCCTCTTGTCATAATATGTCTCTTCCTCTATGATCTCTATTGATCTAGCAAACCTAAGAAAAAGATTCCCAAAATTGTTGACCCATCAATAATGCACCTTGTTTCTCCTTTATAGATACAATTGTATGCAAAACAACTTCGTGAAACGTATTACTACTTATTTATTCTTGAAAGTTTTTTACCTTGGTAAAAATTATTGTACATGAAAAATTGCTCAGTAAAATCTTCCCTTAGGGAGTTGGGTGGGTTCCACTCGATTCACCTTGTCTTCCAAATGGTAATTTAGCAAATTGACACATTTGTTTCCCATGTTTTCCCATCGTATACTTATTATCATTCAAGTTTCTTATTGCCTCGTCCAAATTAGTGCATTTTTCATCAACTAGGGGAGGTAAATTCCTAAAAATCATTTTCACATTATGCAACAACTCAAAATCCCCTACCAATCATTCTACTGGATCTTTCCCTGTCAAAGTGCCATCAAGATTTTCTAACTTCTTGTCATTGTTCCTCCTGTCTTCTAATAACTTTTGACAATTTTTCATTGGATACAAATCCCCATTTTCATTCTTTAACGATGGTAATCCATGCATGATGACATCACTAAAAATATTCTTAAAAGTAGATATTTCCCTCATAAGCTCAAGGCCCTTAGTTTATGCATTTTGCAACAATATTATTTTTGTAATGACTCTTTTATCATCCATTACAATGTTAATTTTGTCATTGAATTGCAAATCCTTCAACTCTTGTTTAGTTCTACTTTTCAAGAAATTTATTATATCAGATGCCAAGTGAGGTTTATTCTCCAACTCATTTGTTGTTCCTTTTATGTCTTTTAAGACTACGATGATTAGATCAATCTCATCCTGCACCAGGATAAAATAAGACCAATTCTTAAAAAAATTGTTATCTGTATCATCCCAAATGATATGTGTATGTCCTTTCATGGTTGGTCTTCCTCGCATCCTTGTCTTCATTTTATTTTCTTCCTTATGAGCTTCCTTTTGAGAAGCATTTATTTGTTCCAAACATAAATCTATGCTCTTCATCTAATATTATAGTTCTTCTACCTTGGAATATCTTTGTTTGAGTTGGTTTTTCACAGTGTCCAACCCAATCTCCTTCACACTCAAATCATCTGTGACTTTTGATAATCCTTTTGTTGGGTCTAATGGATCATTTTTCACTGTAGTTGACTTGGCTTCTTGCAATCGTTGAGTTTGTTGGTCTTTCAAGGTTTCAATTTCAACTTGTAGGTGTTCTATGATCTTTCTACTTTCCAATAATTGCTAGTAAAGTTGCTCCTTTTCTTAATGACTAGCCTGCAACTCTAGGGTATGAACATGTTGTACATCATGAAAATTTAGATTTTTCTTAAGGACCTTAATATCATTATCCTTCTTCTTGATTAGGTCTCCTACAACAGTCATATTTTTAGTATATGCTCCTAGGGAAATAATATTCCTCTCCAACTCATTAATTTGAATTCTAT
>ML790085.1:409734-461406 GCA_009831015.1 Picea engelmannii
TTCCTTGTAAATGAAAAACAAATGCATAAAGGGAAAAATGCTTAAAATGCATGAAACTATAGCATGATGAAAAATGCATGCCCAAGCCTTCACACACCCAAAATTTGACCGATTCAAGTTTCAAAGGGTGTCTTATATAATTTTACACTTGTCTACATATTTAGCTTTGGGTTTGCAAACATAAAAGTGGTTGCTATGTAAAAGAGGAAAAATATACCTTGTAAATTGAGAGACCAAAATAGTAGAAAGTTCCCTAATGGAAATGCACGCCCATGCTTCTATATAGCTCCAAATTTAGTGATCTAAAGTTTTGGGGTGAATTTAATAACATTTTAAATCTATCTATTTCATCCAGAGTGCATTTTCAAATGAAAAGGGACTTCTACCTAGAACCCAAATTCAAGACCTTTTGTAAAATCGAGGGTAAAACTAGATTACTATAAAACGAATGCCTAAAAAACTTGAAACCATTATGGAGGTCTTATTCTGTGGTTGCAATTTTAAATTGAGCCCCCTACATTGCACAAGATCTCAAATTTGTCTTATTGGATGCAATCAAATAAAAGTTAGATGATGATAGGAATGATATGGTTTAATTATTTGGTACGTACAATTCATGTTTTTAGTTTCACATAACCACCCTGGCCAAGTTTGTGCTTCTCATGTTTTTCTAGTCTTTTCTTGGTTGCTTTTGATGTTTCCGAGAGGCTACAAAAAGTTTCCAATAGGTTGTATATGACAATTTTTATATAGAACTAATGAAAATTCAACATATTAAATTTAAAATATGATATACCTTCTTGGACCAACTGGCTTATTTCCTTATTTTCTCATTTTCTTCTACGTTGCATCCTCCAATAAATTCTTCCACTCACTCTCAAGAATCATCATAGGATGATCATACCTAGGGTTTGCTTGCAAATGAACCCTATATTGGTCCCTCACATATTTCAAATATGTATTGGCCAATGAGGTGACTCCAATTTTGTTGAAGGAATCAACAAACAGGTCGATCAAGTGGTCAATAAGATCCTTTTTCAAACTAGGATTCTGAGCATTCCACCGTGTGTGTATTGTGAGACCAAAAATATCTAAGTCTTTTTCATTCGTATTCTTAAAAAAGACGTTGTTTCCTACAAAACAATATGATCATTAATTTAAAATAATCATAGAGATGTATTTTTCAATTAGATAATAGGAAATAATTAAGACATTCATAAATACCTAGGATTGTTTTTATCTTGATCAGAACAATGTTCTCATCCACCAAAAAGGTAAATGGAAGTGTTCCCTTGTTGGTAAAACATGACGACCCAGGAAAGAAATTTGTAGAATCACCAATTGCCTCATCTCCACCATCATGTGCTTGGTCTAGCCTACACTACAAGGGTGTGTCATGGGCCCCAAAAGGCCCATTCATCTTAGTCATGTATTTTTCAGCCATAGATGGAGAGACAACGAGCTTCACAGGTATGTGGCTTGTGGTAGGATGTTGTGGTGTTTGAAAATTGTTTCTACCAACAACATCCTCAGTAGTAGGTTGTTGAAGTTTCCTGATTAAATCCTATAAAAAGAAAACATTTTTTATTCAGATCATAAAAAAATAGGAAACCAAAATTCATAAATGAACATATGTAATAACTAACCTTTTTAAAATATGGCTCTTACCGCATATCGTTTTATTTTTGTCCATCAAAACTCTACATATTTGTGTGTTCTCCTCTGTTGATTCACACATACACAATTTAATAAGTTCATTGTTTTTTTTTTCTCACAACCTTTTTAATTGTCTCAATTGGATTAAAGTCAAACAATTCATCATCATTTCCCACATTGTCAAGTACATCATGTGTCGAGAACTACATATATAAACAAAAAAACAAGTTAATTAAATTATAAAAACAATAATAAAATTCACTTTAAATGGATATGGATATTGTTAGTCGTTTACCTACTGCGAGCCTGGTGCCTTCCCACAATCACCCTGCCACGATATAAGAAGCATGACATATTAAAATGTTACCTTATAATATGAGAAGCATGAGATATTAAAATGAATGTTAAAGATAAAAAATAAGAATCATTAAATAGAGGTTGGTTGAAGTTATGGTGCCAACATCCATCTTATATAATGGATCAACATCTATTTTCGTTCATGTTCCTATGAACACCATTCGTATGTGCATAATATGTCTAAAGACATAACTCTGTTGTAAATACAAAAAAATGCTTAAAAATGCATGAAACCAAAGCATGATGAAAAATGCACATCCATGTCTTAAAACACTTGCAATTTGAGTGATTCAATTTTCTAAGGGTGTCTTAGATAATTTTTCACACGTCTACATATTTATTTTGCATTTAAAAACATAAAAGTGGTTGTTGTGTAAAAGAGGAAAAATCTACCTTGTAAATTGAGAGACCAAATGAGTAGAAAGTTCCCTAATGGAAACGCACACCCATGATTCTATATAGCTCAAAATTTAGTGATCTAAGTTTTTGGGTGAAGTTAATAACATTATCAATTTATATATCACTAAGAGTGCATTTTCAAATGAAAAATGACTTCTGCTTTGAACCCAAATTCAAGACCTTTTGTAAAATGGAGTAGTTTGATGTATGCAACAGTATGTACTAGACTGGACATTGGACATGCAGTGAGAGTTTTGAGAAAATATATGTCAAAACCAAGGAAGGAGCATTAGACAACAGTACAGAGGGTTTTTAGATATTTGTGTGGCACTACTAGTTATGGATTGTCCTACCAAGGAAGACCGGGATTGAATAGAGTGTTGGACATACATGGGTTTGTTGATGTAGACTAAGATGGAGATATGGATCCCATAAGATATATAAGTGGGTATGGTTGTAGTGGCAGTCTCAACTACAGAAGTTGAATACATGGAAATGACTCATGGAAGCAAGGAAGAAGTATGGTTACACATATTGTGTTCAGGTATTGTGTTGGTACAACAAGTTGTAAGGATATATTGTGACATTCAAAGTGAAATGTTCTTAGTGAATAACCTGAATTATCATTCAAAGACAAAGAATATTGATGTTCAGTATCACTATGTGAGAGACATGATTGAAGACAAGAAGGTGTTGTTGATGAAGGTGGACACTTTGGAGAATGTTGCAGATTCATTAACAATATCTATGAGCACAATTTATCATGGTGTAGAGGATCTATGGGAATTTATTCCTTGGATTGTTTACTAAGTAATCCTATAACAAAAAAAAAATATGGCAATTTTTTGTGTCTGTTTTTGGCGGTTTTTCGGCACATGGTTTTTGCCGATGGTTTTCTAGTTTTGGTTAAAGAGTTAGGGCTGTTGACTAATCCGATTCAATGGATTAAGGGTTTGGATATTGTAGGATCCTATATGTATATTTTAGTGTAAACAATAAAGAAGATGATGAATAAAATATTAGACGTGTGACTCTAAACAGGTCGTTGGTTTTCCCAATTTGGGTTTCCAAGGTAAAATATCTATGGTGTGTGTGTGTGTGTGTCTGTTCCATTGTATCTTTTATGTTTTTATTTTTAAAAAACTTAGGTATTCCAACAAAGGAACAACACCTTTAGTAACCACTCACACAACCAGATCAAATATCAACACATCGATGTTTTCACGTGATAAAACCCTTACGAGGAAACATCCACATCCCCAACCAACGTTACCACTTGGAGTGATTTATTAATGAAAAAAAAAAATACAGAGAGATTTACAAGAGACTTTCCCACAATTGATCATTGATAAATGACCCTCCATTCCCTTTAAATTAATATCATGGACCAATCAAGTGTTAATCCACAAATCAATGTAGCCATTAAGATCGAGGAGAATATGATCTGTCAGATTACTCTATGCTGGGAACATATCATGACCGTCATATTTCCTAACTACAAATCCATACTAATGCATACTAAAGAAACACATTTTTACCTAATGACACATTGGTCCAAGTTGATATTAACTAACTCCTTAGTGTCTAAATATCCTAACATCCCCCCCTTAAGAACAAATTGGGATAGGATTGAAGGATTTGCATAGGAGACATAATAGGAGAAGGAAGGAGGCATTCGAGCCTATCCCCTCTTAATGAAAACTTCCTAAACTCCTAACATAGATCAAAGTTTGGAAAACTTTGCTTATGTAAGAGACTTTGTGAAAATGTCTACAACTTGATCTTCTATAACTCGATCATGAATGAAATTTCTGATGAAGTGCATGTGTATCTCGATGTGTTTACTGCACTGATGTTGAACTAGGTCTTTATAAATATTTATGGCACTTTTATTGTTGCACCAAAGGCTGATGAAATTTTTTTGCTGGAATCCAAACTTTGAAAGGATATGTCAAAGCCACAAGGCTTCCTAACTTTCATTCACCATTGCTCGGTACCATGCTTATGTTGAAGAAAGAGAAATAGCATGTTGTTTCTTATAGGCCCAAGTAATAGGTCATGAACCAAGGATAAAAACATAACATGTAGTAGACTTCCGATCATCAGGGTCACTGACCCAATTTGAATCAGTGAAACCAACCAATAAAGGAGTCCCTCCTGAGTTGTAATGTATCCCAAACTTAATTGTACCTCAGAGATATCAAAGTATCTTTTTACTACTTTCTAATGGATTTCATGGGGTGTTTTCATATACTGAGAAAAAATACCAAAAACAAAGGAAATATCAGGACATGTATGAGTCAAGTATAAGAGGATACTAACTAACTGATGCTACAAAGTGGCATCAAATTTGGGAGAAGTACAGGTGGCAAAAAGTTTGACTCCTGACTGGAAGGGAGAAGGGGATAGTTTTGAATCTTCCATGTGAAAGCAACGAATAAGGTCACAATCATACTTAGATTGGGAAAGAAAAAATCCTTCCTTGGTTTGCAAAACTTGGAGGCCAAGGAAATAGTGAAAATAGCCTAAGTCAGTGATTTCAAATTTCTTCTTAAGCCTGGTTTTCACATGGTTTAAAATTTTTGGGTCACTACTAGTAAGGATAAGGTCATCAACATAAGGAACAAGGATTATGAGATGGATTCCTAGTTTCTTTGTATAGACATTGGGGTCAGAATGACATCTAGAAAAGTCGATATCAAGAAGAAAGTTGTCCATTTTGGCATAACAAGTTCGAGGAGCTTTCTTAAGACCATAAAGAGATTTCTTAAGGCAACAAACAAGGCTAGAGTCATTCTGAACCTATCCATGAGGTTGTTCCATATACATTTATTCTTGAAAATCCCCATGCAAGAAGGTGGATTTGACATCCATATAATGGACCTCCAATTTATGTGAGCCTACAAGGGCTAGAACAAGGTAGATGGAATTTGTTTTGGCTATAGGGGAAAAGGTTTCATTATAGTTCATTCCTTCAAATTGGGAAAATCCTTTTGAAACTAACTTATCCTTGTGTATTTCAATGCTTCCATCTGATGCATACCTAGTTTTGTAGACCCATTTACATATGACAAGTTTTCTTCCTTTCGAAAAAGGTACAATATCCCAAGTATCATTCGCCATTAAAGAGTGATACTCTTCATTCATTGTTGTATCCCAATATGGATGACCTGAAGCTTCTGCAAATGTCTATGGATCACAAGTCTCTGAAACTTTATCCAAAAGAGAAGAATCTCGTTGGAACTGTGAATGTGTCTGACGTCGATATGAAGGATCACTGACAATATCGCCAATTGCTTCTCATGTTGAACATACCCATCTAGGAAGCGGTGGTGTTGGTGCAGGTTCAGGTTCAATGGACTCATCTAGAGGAAGGTGAGCAGAAAGAGGTGGATTTTCATCGTCGATGCCATCATTTGAATAAGATAAAACCAAAATAGGAACAAAAGAAGGAAAAAACATCGAGATGGATTGTAAGCCGAAGAAGGCACAAATGTTGAACTAGTCTTGTAGGCCAAGATATTTTCATGAAATTTAACATCTCTTTTAATAATAATTTCATTACGCTATGTTTGAAGAACTTTGTAACCTTTGACATATTCATAATAACCAACAAATATACACTTCTCACTTTTAGGCCGTAATGCTTTCCTTTTCTCATATGGAATGTGAGCCCATGCTACACTGCCAAATACACGAAAGTAACTTACATCTGGCTTAAGTTTACTCCATGCTTATTCTGGTGTTATATTTTTTAGAGCTTTATTGGGAGTGATATTTACTATGTAATTTGCGCAGTTAATGACTTATGCCCAATACTTTAGACTTAATCCCTTAGATTGGATCAGACAATTAGCCATTTATTTTAATGTGCAGTTCTTTCTCTCAGCAACACCATTTTGTTGTGGTGTATATGGAACACTTTGTTGCATTTGGATGCCTTGTGTAGTGCAATAACTTGTAAATTGATTGTTCACATATTTTCCTCCATTATTTTTTCTTAACCTTTGAAGTTGATGTCCATGTTTCTTTTATACAAGGGCCTTGTAGGCCAAGAATTTTTCAATGAATTCTCTCATAAGTTTTAAGAAGTAAACCCAAGTGTGTCTGGAAAAGTCATCAATGAAATTTAAGAAATACATGCACCCATAAAAAGAAGGAGAAGAAAGAGGACCACACAATTCATTGTGAACAAGTTGCAATGGGGTTGAGGCGTGCCAAGAGGCATGTTTTTCAAAAATATCTCGATGATGTTTGTCGAGAACATAACCAGAAAAAACATCATCTTTGTATGAAACAAGAGGAAGACCAGTCACCATTGTTATAGCTCAAAGTGCCACTATCATGCATTTTTTACTTTGACCTGCTTACACATCCACCAACCACTTTTGTTGAGGTTCCTCTTAAAAAACAATTTTTTTCATGGTGTACATGACCTGCTACATATGCAGTGTGCGTACATACACTAGTTGCATGCTTGAAAGCACGTGCATACTCTAAAAAGTTGCAAAAATTAAAAATTTATGCGCGTTCGGGCAGAGTTTATGGGCTATGTCAAGTTGCACAACCATATTACCTCTTGTAGCCCTTATGAAAACTAATTAACCATATTTTCTCCATATAAAATGTTCCCTAGGGGGGTCATTTGGAGATATGAAAGAAGAGGCAAGTGAACTCTTCCAAATTTATCCCTTGTATTCCAAGCCTTTTTCATCCTACTCTGAGTTTCATCCTCAGCATTCCCTACCATCCATCCTCCTTATACAGTCCATCCCTTCTCCCTATATTGGCATGTTGTTTGTGAGGACATATCATTGGGAATGGTGCACCTTGAGTCAAAGTACAGGAACCTAGGTGAGGTTCGTGGAGCGGCATCAACAAGATTCAGATTGTAACTTCCAATCTTGTTATCAATAAAAGTGAAACTTATTGTCTCGGATATTTATGTCTTTGTGTTGATATTTAAACATGGTTTACATGAATATCTAAACCTTTAGATGATCTTGGTAGTTATGCATATGATGTTATATTATGTTATTTAAAGTTGTTTCATTCCAACATTGGGAGGCGGTCTGCAATCTAGGAATGAAAAACGACGGGAAGGGATCTACTACAGATATAAGTAATTAAGGTGCATACTTTGATCCTCTCTCTCTCTTCCCGTAATTATCATTAGGTTTTTGTTGGATTTAGGTAGAATGGAATCATTTATGTCTTTTAAGGTGTCAAGGCTCTACCTAGTCGCTAGACCCAGATTAGGGGGATTTTTCCCCATAGAAACCATTTTTTAATTACATAGTTGTTGCTATGAGTGATATTTTGTATCACCAAATAGCTCATGCCAAATTTTTCTCAACTCATCGTTATGGGCAACAAAAACTGATGGAAAATATGATGACCCTAAGTTTTCAAACTTATACAACTTGGTAATATCCTCAACAATTCTAGTTGCAAGAACGTGTTGAGGATATTTTAGATCCTTGATTACAACTTGGTGAGGTGAAAAATCTACAGTTTTACCTTCACCTGAATGAGTAATTTGATATACTGATAGAAGGTTGGAGGAAAGACTTGGAACACATTGTACATCATTAAAATGACCATTATCTACCTGAATTTTTTCAGACCCTGCAACACTAAGAGATCTATCATCACCAAAAAATATTTTCTTGGTGTTACATTCATTTAGAGTAGAAAATATAGATTTATATTTATCCATATGATAAGATACTCCATAATGAATAAGCCACTCATCAAAAGAAGAATCAGAAGTTGTATTGAAGGAGAAACCAGAAGCATAAAGTGCATGTCCATGAGAAGAAGAAGAATAAGTAGAATATATATTGATGTTGTTCTTCTTCATCGTTGCTTCTAAATATACCATCTTCTTAAAACATTTGGACTCATCATGACCATCTTTCCCACAAAAGTTTCAATGTATGTCAGTCTTCTTACTTTTAGATTTTGCTCTTTTGTCACCATTAGGAGTGGAAGTTGCCTGAGAGGGTTTGGGACTCTTTTTTTTCTTCTTGTTGTGGTGGGGATGTTTCTTCTTGGGACTCTTGTATTTATCTTTCTGTTGGACTACTAAGCATTTGTTGGAGGTACTTGCAGTACTAATCAATCCAAGTTGTAGAATCTTGTCTTTCTCTCGAATCAAAGCATCAAAAAAGGACTCAATATAGGGTTTTAGATAATCACTCCCTAGATATTCTCTGGTGGCATAAAAGGTAGATACAAAAACAAAATATGCACTACCAAGCTTAGAAAGAATAAAAAATATGCATCTATCTACCAACAAATATAGTTGGCATTTGATACAAAAAAATTTAAGTGTTTTTAACTTAGACAAGTAATATTCAATGCAAGGAAAATCATTTGGACTTAAAGTCATTAACTGGTTCTCCAACTGGTAAGCTCGAATAATATTGTTTTTACCAAACACAACTTCAATATTTTCCCAAGATTATTGGAGGCATCAAGTCCTTGAAGGTAAAACCTTAAATTGGGAGAGATGGGCATTCTGATTAGTCCATGGGATTCATCATTCCTATTAATCCATTTGGCATACTTGTCATCATCAACGGGTTCTGCTTATTTTCCCAAGGTAATCCGGTACAATCCTTTACTTCTTAATAAATCCTCCATATGGGATTTCCATTGGAAGTAGTTTGTGTTGGTAAGAAAAATATCACTGGGAGAATCCATATTAAATATGCAGATAATACATATTTAAAATCTGAAACTGATGGTCTTGATGGAAATATCTTGAAAAATTAGGTTGTTTAAAAAAAACGACATTGAACACGGACTTCAGATGTGAAAATTGTGTTGTTTTGAAAAAAGTTATAAATAATAACCAAAGAGCCACGTGGAAAGTAGAAGTTGGTCCACATGGTGATACCCCTCCTAATAGCCTCACTTTTACAAATAAGTTGCATATGATTTGACCCACTTTTATAGAATAAGCGGGGATTACTTTTACAATGAAGTTACTTTATAAAAAAAAGTTGCATGCAAAATAAATAACTTTAAGATAAAATAATAAAGCTACTTATAGTGATTCACTTTTATAATTTAAGTTAAATCATCTTTAGAATGGATGCATGAACTTTTTCAAAAAAAGGTAACAACAAAGAGACTTGAACTCAAGACCTCTTACTTATAAAGCAATGTTTAACCAAGTGAGCTAGTGTAAAACACAGTGTATTGTTTAGAAGGAGGATTGGGGTTGTTGTTGTTGTTGTTGTTGAAGATGGCCTTGGAGAGCATGCTCATAAAAAACTATTTTCACACAAGAAAAAAAAAATCTTCTTGATGACAACAGGGGTTAGATATCAACTAGCTTACTCAAAGACTACAAGTTTTCCCTCTATTCCTAATTTACCAAGATTGCACAAAGTGCATGGAAAAGAGCATACGTAGACATGAAAACCATTTCCAATCTGTTTCTGATTTGTCAAGATCACATAAAGAACAAGGAAAGGATCATATGTAGATTGAAAAGAGTATCAACCCATAAATAAAAAGCAAAAAACTAAAATAAAAAATCGAAATATTATTTCTGCAAAAATTTAAAAGGGTGTATTCGGGCTTTATACCTCTAGATCTAACTAAAATGGTTGTATCTTGGGAAAACGAAAACCTTTTTGAGTGAAACAAAAATAGTTCCTAATTTAAATGAGTGCTCCATATGAAAAGGAACAATCCTCTCAACCTATAAATGTACAAAAATGGAAGAAACTAGAGATTTGGCAACACGGCTTCATGATCTCGATCTAACAGGAGAAAGTCTTCAAAGGCGCTCTGATACCATGTTTGAAAACACATGTATTCCAATAGAGGATGAACACCTTCAGTAACCACTCACACAATCAAATCAAATATCAACACACTAATGTTTTCACGTGGTAAAACCGCTACGAGGAAGCATCCATGGCCCTAGCCAACATGGCCACTTGGAGAAATTTATTAATGCAAAAGAAAATTTTACAGAGAGATTTACATGAGATTTTCTCACAATCGATCATCAACAAATGACCCTCCATGCTCTTTAAATAAGTATCATGGACCAATCGGGTGCTAATCCATGGATCAATGTAGTCATTAAGATCGAGGAGAATATGATTTGTTATATCACTCTATGTTGGGAACATATCGTGACCGTCAGATTTCCTAACTACAAATGAAAATTAATGCATACTAAAGAAACACAATTTTACCTAACAAAACATTAGACCAATTTGATCTTAAATAACTTCTAAGTGTCTAAATATCCTAGCATTTATTAAGAATCTCTTTGCAGTAATTAATTGTACAAGGTTAAAATCTACAAAAACTAGATTACTATAAAATGCACGCCTAGGACTCATATGACCTCCAAATTGAGTGATTAATTTTGTTGAGTTTTAATTTTATCATTTTACATCTATTCATACCTTTAGTTGTGCATTTTCAAACCAAAATCCCTCTACTCTACATAAAAATTTAAAATTGTTTTATAAATGCAAAGAAATGCATAAAGGGAAAAATTCTTAAAAATGCATGAAACTAGGGCATGATGAAAATGCACGCCCATGTATTAACACACCTACAATTCCCATATGTACCAGACATCTGGAGTTTAAAGGGGATGGATGGATGGATGGATTCGTAATAACAATACAATAAAACATACAAGGTATTGATGTTACAACTTCATAAAACACTTAGGACGAATTCATGCTTAATGCATTCAACGATATCATAATATTTTTGCATTCATTTAGTCATATCAAACATAAAAGGGAAATAAATTGATTATTTATTATGAATTCAATTCTAATCATGTGAAAAACACCATACATTCACAATGAATATGATGCCAATTCTTTCATAAGGCTTATATTAATGAGCAAATCAAATATATGATGTTTGAAGAATAGGTATGACTTTACATGGAGAATACAATGGAGTAAAACACAATAATATAGGTCAATATGACCATGGTGAACGAATCTCTACAAGCCCTCTATCCTCTTGTCATAATATGTCTCTTCCTCTATGATCTCTATTGATCTAGCAAACCTAAGAAAAAGATTCCCAAAATTGTTGACCCATCAATAATGCACCTTGTTTCTCCTTTATAGATACAATTGTATGCAAAACAACTTCGTGAAACGTATTACTACTTATTTATTCTTGAAAGTTTTTTACCTTGGTAAAAATTATTGTACATGAAAAATTGCTCAGTAAAATCTTCCCTTAGGGAGTTGGGTGGGTTCCACTCGATTCACCTTGTCTTCCAAATGGTAATTTAGCAAATTGACACATTTGTTTCCCATGTTTTCCCATCGTATACTTATTATCATTCAAGTTTCTTATTGCCTCGTCCAAATTAGTGCATTTTTCATCAACTAGGGGAGGTAAATTCCTAAAAATCATTTTCACATTATGCAACAACTCAAAATCCCCTACCAATCATTCTACTGGATCTTTCCCTGTCAAAGTGCCATCAAGATTTTCTAACTTCTTGTCATTGTTCCTCCTGTCTTCTAATAACTTTTGACAATTTTTCATTGGATACAAATCCCCATTTTCATTCTTTAACGATGGTAATCCATGCATGATGACATCACTAAAAATATTCTTAAAAGTAGATATTTCCCTCATAAGCTCAAGGCCCTTAGTTTATGCATTTTGCAACAATATTATTTTTGTAATGACTCTTTTATCATCCATTACAATGTTAATTTTGTCATTGAATTGCAAATCCTTCAACTCTTGTTTAGTTCTACTTTTCAAGAAATTTATTATATCAGATGCCAAGTGAGGTTTATTCTCCAACTCATTTGTTGTTCCTTTTATGTCTTTTAAGACTACGATGATTAGATCAATCTCATCCTGCACCAGGATAAAATAAGACCAATTCTTAAAAAAATTGTTATCTGTATCATCCCAAATGATATGTGTATGTCCTTTCATGGTTGGTCTTCCTCGCATCCTTGTCTTCATTTTATTTTCTTCCTTATGAGCTTCCTTTTGAGAAGCATTTATTTGTTCCAAACATAAATCTATGCTCTTCATCTAATATTATAGTTCTTCTACCTTGGAATATCTTTGTTTGAGTTGGTTTTTCACAGTGTCCAACCCAATCTCCTTCACACTCAAATCATCTGTGACTTTTGATAATCCTTTTGTTGGGTCTAATGGATCATTTTTCACTGTAGTTGACTTGGCTTCTTGCAATCGTTGAGTTTGTTGGTCTTTCAAGGTTTCAATTTCAACTTGTAGGTGTTCTATGATCTTTCTACTTTCCAATAATTGCTAGTAAAGTTGCTCCTTTTCTTAATGACTAGCCTGCAACTCTAGGGTATGAACATGTTGTACATCATGAAAATTTAGATTTTTCTTAAGGACCTTAATATCATTATCCTTCTTCTTGATTAGGTCTCCTACAACAGTCATATTTTTAGTATATGCTCCTAGGGAAATAATATTCCTCTCCAACTCATTAATTTGAATTCTATTGGATTTAGTGGCCACCCTCTCTTGCTTCAACTACTTCCCTATTTTGATTACCATATTTTTCATCTTCCCCTCACTGGTAGAGGATTGCGAGACCCCTCTATACAACATATAACTTGTTTTTTGGTGTAATTCAATCATATACATTGGGTGTATATCCCTAAGATTTACTCTCATTTGAGTGGCTTTGTAATCTACAATAAAAAGAGGCTTAAGTACATTTGACTCTAGTACAAGAAAATTGAATATATCATGTTGGTAATACACAACAAATAGTAATTTTGTTTGAGCTATGTTTTCTCCCTGAGCCCAAGGATACATTTTCTTTTTCACCTCTTGATTTTTTCTCTTTATATCCAAATACTAAGAAAAGAGTATGGGGTACTTATAAGATGTTCCTTCATCTATAGAGGTATGTGAAACTTATAGTGTTGACAATAGAACTAGAGTGAGAATATCAATAGTGATAGCAGGTCCCTTTGAGGTTGAATTAGCTTCACTTTATCCTTGTTTGATTTTCAATATACCCTTCCCTTTTCCTATAAAATCATATAAGAACCCCTCTAAGTCTAATTCTTCATCACCTTTAGGATTTTTTCTTAGCTTCTCACTCAGTTGATCATCAATATCCATTTCAGAATGCATGTTTGTTTATGAAGAGACAAACTTACATTGGATTGGTCCATTGACTGAGTGGTAGTTTGATTTTGGGATTATGCCTCTAGCATCTAATTAATGTATTCCCATGAATCCAGGTTAGTAGTTCTTTCCACTACAGGATTTGGTAGATGCTTGTACATGGGCCTTCTGTATGCAATCACACCATGTGGGTCATTCACCCATTTACTTCCTTTTTCAAAATCTAGCTATTGTAGCATTTCTTTTATGATAGCTACAAAAGTTCTAAGCTTAACCAAGAAAGGGCCAAACTCTTGAGGTAGCTTGAAATCGATGGCCTGCTTATGCTGGGCAAATAAAATTGACTTGAAATGAGCCTTTGTCTAATGTATTCCAAAAAAATATTCTTGGATTTAGGAAAATTGGAAGCTTGTATGTCTCATGTTCAAAACCATATACTATAATGATGGTGTGATCTTTAGCTAGGTACCAATATCCTAATATATTATATTTTCTTAGTTGCAGTATCTTTTTAAACTTAGAAAACATCCTAGGAGGTTGGGTTCCATGGAGCAGAATGTAGCATGCACTCATGAACTTGTTTACATTAAGTTTGGAACCTTTATTCTGGTCTTGTTTCTTGACCTCCTCAGTCCACTCAATTATTGGCTTGGTTTTACCTGAATAGTCTATTGTTTTGATCCCAAAGATCTCAAAAAAGGAAGAATTACTGCAAATATGAGGTGTACCAAGTAGGGTTGGTACCTAAAAGACTTAATGCTATGCAAATTTGACAATTGGAAGTTTATGAATTCTTGTAGGAACTGACAATAATAAAATTTTGTGAGGGTGATTGACTCAAGTGGACATAAGACATAAATAATCCCTAAAATGGTATCATCCACTGCTCTATCATGTTCGTAACCTAAAACCTAGAAAATCATAGTAATAGTCTGTCTGGTTAGTTTAAGGAAGATGGTGGATTTGAAAGGAGGTGGACTAGTTAGTAATGGGGATTCTGGGGCTAATATATTACTCAACATCTTCTCTCTTTCAGAGTGTGATAATTCTTGGTACTTAGAGTCAATCTCGTCATCATCCAACATTTCATATACAATAAGGTCTGAAATTTGGAGCATTTGGGAAACAAATTATTTACTTATTTTAGAGACTATCCTAGAATCATGTACATAAATTATTCATTTCCTATCCACTTGGTAATTGACAACACACTAATTGACTAATTCTAGAAAGTGATAAGTTTTTGAAACAATTGATCTGGCCATGTTTGATTCCCATAAGTTCAAGTAGTTTCAATCATTGTTAGCATCAACCTGGGATATCTGAATTAATTGGTTAATTTCACGGAAAGACAGGGCAGGGTTGAAAACATCCCCTTCCCTATCCTCCAAGTGGTCATGAGACACAATCATTTTCTTGTATGGTTGGATTTGGCTAGGGTTCGATTGAGTCACCATTTGATTACTTTTAAGGGGGGGGGAATTGAAAAACAAATGTAGGTTTGGGGAATTATAAATTTACCCAATTTCAACTCCTATATATGTAACTAATCTTTAAAATACAAAAATATATCACACGGTAACTATCTTAACTGGTAAGGATCAAACTATGACAGAATAGTTTAAAATATTTCACAAGTACGGTCTATTCAAACATTTTGATCAGAGGTTGATAATTGACCAAACTGACTACCTTTCTCCATTTATCCTTATTTTAAACAATTCAAACACATTTGAAATAAGGAAATGAGAACACTACCTAAACTTATTTGTCAAAGGATAATTTGACTACTTTTACTGGAGTCTATTGTACTCATAACAATGTTTACTATGTGTGTTTATCGCATTTTCTTTGGGGGTAATTTAAAATATATATATATATATATATATATATATATATATATATATATATATATTTGGATTACATCAATGTGGTGCATTTTATATTTGGCTTACATCACCATGGCACATGTCATCAATTCATGCATTTTGTGTGCAAGATAAAGTGGTTTCATAATATCACCCTTGCATACTGAAATGAATAAGGTTATGACACGTTATCACCCGTTAATACAATGGTTTTGAATTTAGGCCTCCAACCCCTTGTTATCTAGAGTGCACTTTCACCAATCGAAATAAGTTGAGACCATTGATCTTGGATCTATATGAATGGTTCGATTGTGTATATTGAATTTTCATTTCAAACCTTGTTTGTTCTCTGTTATTCGTATAGAAATATGGAAAAGTGATATAGTATGTAGGGTATCGAACCTAAAGTAACGAATGAATGTCAGGGAAATATTGAAGTGAATGGAACTCAAACAGAACCAATGTAAACCATTTAATATCGAACAAAAATATACAAGATCTACATTCTCTATCTACATTAGAAACGAGGCTACATACCGATGAAATTTTGGGGTAGATCCCTCTGACACATAGGTGGGGTCAGTATTTTCTTGTCCCGGTCTACTCCTCTGCGCACTCTCCTTACTAGCAGGTGTCGATCCAATGCAAATGTCAATGGGTTTATCCTCTACACAAACTTTGTACTAGCAGGTGGGGTCAATCCAATGCAAATTTTAGTGGGTTTCTCCTCTACACACTCTCCTTATTGGCAACTGGGGTCGAAAAATGCACTTGACAATCAGTTTGGGAGAGGGTTTATTTGGTTAGGGTTTGGAGCCATAGTGTTTTTTATGTTTGAAATGTATATTTTTTATTTGTTTTACTTTTTTTTAATTTTGTATTTGGTGTTTGTTTGTAATATAATTTAAACACATATATGTATATAATATGTGTTTTATAGTTATATGTAAGGTTCTAGGGACGAACTGGAGGTAGGTTCATATGCATGAAGGGGGAGAGGGAGAGAACAAGAAAGAATGAGAGAGCCAACAAGAGCCATAGTTTTCATTTTTAACGACACTATTAGCATGTGCATCAGTTTTCCCTACCACCTAAAATATGTATACAAGATTCATTCCATTCATGAATTTTCTCCTAAGTTAGGGGGATAAGTTAGGTACAAAATATCCGTAGGGATTTCTTCATCTTCTTTTTCTAACACTTCTAACTGTAACCATGATAGAGGTTGTGTTCATGGCTATTCTCTCAAGATTTGTCCCAGTTAATATTATGTAGGCCCCATGGTGAACAACTGGGACCTAGGGGCTTAGAATTGAAAGTGATTTAAGATATAGAGTAGTGGTTAGAGAACTAGGTTGAAGGTCTATGGGTTGTGGGGACTCTAGTAATAGGTACAACCATAAGAATCTTAGCTAGGATCAATTTGTGGGGGGGGTTAATTTGGGTTAGGTATAGACAAGGGATTAGGGTTAGATGGGTCTAGGGCTGAAGTGGAGGTAGGTTCCTATGCATGGAGGGGGAGAGGGAGAGAAGATAGGGGAGGGAGAGAGTTAAAAAGAGCCATATTTTTCAATTTTAATAGAATTTTTAGCACGTGCCTCAGTATTCCCTGCAAAATGAAATCTATATACGAGATTCATTCCATTCATGAATTTTCTCGTAAGTTAGGGGGATAAGGGGGAAAATTCAAGTACAAAATATTCATAGGGATTTCTCTCTCTCTCTCTCTCAACATCTCTCTATCTACATATCACACTCTCTCTCACTCTCTCTCTCTAACCCCCCTCTCTATCTTCCTCTCTCTCCCTCTCACACTCTCACACACTCTCTCTACCCTCCCTCTCTCTCTTCCTCTCTCTCTCCCTCTCACACTCTCTCATAGACTCTCATATATCAATTGTCAGTAATTTAACTTACTTCATTTGTATGAATAATGTTCAAAAAATATTCTCATCAAATAAATCACAGTGCCCAAAATAAGGAGACCTGCCATGACTTGTTGTTTCTCCTCTAGTATATTTCATCATCTTTAACCTGTACATAGATATTTATTAATGCACTCGCACAAAGAATATTTATTTGTAGATTACATGAAACCAAAGTTTATACCTACTCTACTATGCTTTGTTTTCCTCAAGGAAATCCATACTAGCAAAGACAACAAATTGCAAAGATACCATTAAACCATGACCTAATGACCTAGACCATGACCTAGACAATGGAAATTTTGATGAATGCATCTATGGGAGACATCCTCCAGCTTACAAACCTGTGATATGTGGAACATAGCATCTATGTGAAGTCTTTCTCTCAACTTAAAAACATGAGAGAAAGCCCCTATCAAGGGTTCGTGATTCCTTCCTGCGACAGATTCAGGAACGTAAAGATGGCCTCCTCCATGACATGAGTGAGAAGAAATCCAGATGATTATCCGATGTAAGAGAGATCTGTTGAGTTAGGACGTTCATGTGGATGAGCACACGGTGAACGTGGGAAATCCCAAAAGTGTTGGGCACATCATCATGAGAACAGAAATGAAGATGATGTGATGGCCTCCTCTGAGCAGCAGCAGAGTTAACAAGAAGACTCTAGATGATCCTCCTGTTGGTGGCAGTAGGAAAGAAAATATGTAGATAAGACGTGCCTATGGATGAGCACAGGTGAACGTGTGAAGAACTGGTTCATCTGTGTAATGCAGTGAATCAAGTCCATGGCATCCCTATGGATGTGCCCCTAGTGGATGAGCACTAGTGGGTGTATCAGATCATTTTCTATATGTTTTTCAAGAGTTAGACCTACCTGTAACCCTAGTTATTGTGTAAAGGGTACAAGTCGGCCCTATCTTATTGTGTCTAAATATAAGCTATAAAAGATAATTAATAGTAATAGTAATATTAATATTAATTATTATGATAATAAATAAATAATATATCTAAGTGAAGTCGGTCATATTGTGCCAATAGACACTTTATTTGACAGGACAAGTCTAATATAAGTAAGAGGAAATATTTCATTGTAGACACACACACACACTTGAGAGTTTTGTAAATTTCAGCAAGTACACTTCTTGGTAAAAGTTGCACACCTCTCTTGAGCACTAGAGTTCTAGGGTTTTGTGCACTCTCTTGTGTGCTAGCATATTCTTGGTGTTGAAAAGGTCTTTCTATTGAAGAGTGTAGCAAAGTATTTGGCTAGGTTTTTCTCCCTTGTTTGAGAAGGGTTTCCCAGGATATATCTTGTGTTCTTGTGCACAGTGCTTCTTCATGTGATCTTGGTTGTTGCGGCATTTATGGTTATGGTTAATTGTTAAAATGGAATGAAATTTATGCTTAACCAAATGTTATGACAAATCAACATGGTATCACAGCATAGGTCATGAAAGAACCCATTTCACAAGAATCCACCAAGTCTCATCAGTTATCAACAAACCCTCCACTTATGCAAAATTGTACGACCTTCCCAGGATTATAGAAAATTATGTACGACCCTCCTTATTGAAGTGTTTCAGCCCCTAAAACTTGGAATCTGAGGCTAATTCCATAATATAAGAGTATGGCCTCTTCCAGTGCATCTCCAGAAGCTCTCAGAACTTAATTACGAGAAATTTTTATTTTTTGGCCCTAGGGTTTCTAGGGTGCCAAAAATTTCCTGCAGAATATTTTTGGTTTTCTGAAGAAACATTGTTCTGAATCAGCAAGCATCTTTGTTATACTATCAAATTGATTGTTGCCAGTCATAAGTCCAAACATAATCTAGACTACAAGGATTCAAGAAAATATGAAGAACAGAACTCTAATGGAAGATAGGCTTGATGGAGCAAGCAACTTCAACCCTTGGAAATCAAAGATTCTAATCGCTCTTGAAGAAGAAGATATCTTGGATGGAACCACTAAAACTCTACCAAAAATAGAAATTGAATTAGAGAAGAAAGTAATAAAATAAGATAATGTCAAAGCAAGGAAAATAATCATCTACGCAGTAAGAGATCATCTCTTGCCCCGGATTGCAAATCTGAAGATTGCCTACGATATGTATAAAACATTGAAATAAATGTTTGAAAGTGACAACACTCTTAGAGCTCTCACCTTGATAAGTCAACTCAAAAGTACTAAGATGACGAAATATGACATAGTTGAACTTTTCTTCATGAAGTTATCATAAGTTAAAGAAAAACTAGAGACAATTGGAGAAAACATGTCTGATAGAGAACTTGTCTTAACTACTCTCTAGAATCTTCCAGAATCATGGGAGCCCTTCCTTCAGAGTTTCAGTGGAAGAGAAACTCTACCAACCTTTGAGAAACTATGGATAGATTGCACTCAAGAAGAACTAAGAATCAGAAATAGAGGAGTGGAATATTACCCAAAAGAAAATCATGCTCTTGCACTTCATACCAGAAAAGGATGAAGATTCAAAAGAAACTTCAGGCAAACATTTAAAGAAGAAAATTTTTCATCAAACTCAAGATATCAAAGAAGAGATGCCTCAAAAGTTCAATGCTACAGATGTGACAAGTATGGACATATTGCTAAACATTTTCCAACCAGGAAGAAGGGAAAACAATATGCAATGACTGTTGACATTGATCCAGATCCACCTCAAGAAAATGAATAAAGGAGAAACGAGAAGTATTTTCTCTAAGAAAAACGTTGCTACAAAATAGGTAAAATATTTATGTTCCAAATTTTTATAGTGGATTGCATGTTTCAAATAAAATAAGGATACCACTCTTTATATTAAAAGAGATTTCAAAACATGGACCATTATCCCTAGTACAGGAGTCCAAAACATTGTTCCTTGTGCAAGAAGAAAGCAGAAAAATTATTCTTGAAAGAGGGATATAGTGAATCTTCAAAACATTCCAGATCAACATCCCTGGTTAGAGACAGATTGAGACAAGAAAAAACGTTGTCCTTGAAGAAGAGATAATTTTTCAAATATCTACAAAATCTCAGATGGAGATTGACCATAAGACTATACCTTCTCCCCCTTCACCAGTTAAGAGGGAGAAAGACATTATTCCAGTTGCTCCAGTTGATATGTTCAGTGATATTACAGCAAGGCATAAAATACCTACCTATACTCATTATGCAAGAGGAAAAGAAACATACAAGCCTCTTAAGGCACATTCCAAGAAAGCAAAAGAGTTTTTCAAACTATCCTTCAAATATGAGCCACTTCATTGATGATAAGACTCTGTGTCTTAGAAAAGCTACAAGAAAACCAGAATGTCCAAAATCCATAACAGAAGAATTCCAGTATACTTTAAGACGATACTTAAGATATTATTCAAGGACCAAAAGGAGAAAAATTGTGGTACAACATGCAACTAATGAAAGTATCAAGGAAATACAAAACATGATCTATATCTAGAGGTTTCTCACAAACAGGGGGAGTTGTCAATGATGAAACATCTGATCCAGTAAACCATATACACTTCCACCCATGAGTTGGAAACTATATCAGATAAATTAATTCTTGATAAGTCTGGATCTCAAAACAAAAGTGATGTAGATCCACACCTATATCATTGCAGTATTGGTGACGAAAGCCTGGTCCTGATGACATATTCAGAAAGAATTGTTACTACAAGTAATCCTAAATTTATGAATTTGAGATGAAGAATCTGAATATGATTCATTACTCCTTGGGACAAATGGTATGACAGATGATCGATAAAATTTTCAGTGAACCAGAAAATATCTTCTAGTTGACGCTCTACCTTGAAGTCTTCCATGGTTTCCTATTGCAGCAGGAAACATAACTCTGTAGCCCTAAGTGCACCAGAGACAGAGTATACATGTAGCAGTAAGTGTGTGAAGCAATGTGTCTTCACATTCTTCCGATAGGTCTACTTGACCATGAGATGGTTCCTATGATGATGATAGAGAGCCATATATAAAGCTCCTTAAAGAAACCAGAGCTTCCTAATGGATTTTCACACAGAGAGATAAAATTTTCTTATGTCAAAGATATGATGCAGAAGAAAATTGTATAATTACAGTACCTTTCTCCACCTAAGCAGACTGCAAACTTCTACACCAATCATTTACTTGGTGAAGAACTCCTTCCAAGTTAAGAGGGAGTATGGATGACCTTAGCCAAAAAAAAAAATCAGAGTACATCGGTATGAGACTTGGCTAAATGAAGAATGCCTCCCTAGCTGAGAGGGAGTGTTGATGAATGCATATATGGGAGACATCCTCTAGCTTACAAACCTGTGATATGTGGAACATAACAATTATGTGAAGTCTTTCTCTCAGCTTACAAACCTAAGAGAAATACCCTATGAAGGGTTCATGGTTCCATCCTAGGACAGAGTCAGGAACATAAATATGGCCTCCTCCATGACATGAGTGAGAATAACTCCATAAGATTAGCTGATGTAAGAGCGATCTTTTGAGTTAGGACGTGCCTATGGCTAAGCACAAGGTGAACATGGGAAATCCCAAAAGTGTTGGGTACATCATCATGAGAACATAAATGAAGATGTGATGGCCTCCTCTGAGCAGCAACAGAGTTGACGAGAAGACTTCAGATGATCCTCCTATTAGTGGTAGTAGGAAAGAATATCTATAGACAAGACGTGCATATGGACGAGCACAGGTGAACGTGTGAAGAACTGGTTCATCTATGTAATGCAGTGAATCGGGTCCATGGCATCCCTATGGATGTGCCCCTAGTGGATGAGCACTAGTGGGTGTATCAAATCCTTTGCTATATGTTGTTCAAGAATCAGACCTACCTGTAACCCTAGTTATTGTGTAAAGGGTACAAGACGGCCCTATCTTATTGTGTCTAAAGATAAACTGTAAAAGATAATTAATAGTAATAGTAATAGTAATTATTATGATAATAAATAAATAATATGTCTAAGTGAAGTCGGCCCTACTGTGCCAATAGACACTTTAGTTCATAGGACAAGTCTAATATAAGTAAGAGGAAATCTTTCATTGTAGACACACACAGACTTGAGAGTTTTGGAAATTTCAGCAAGTACACTTCTTGGTAAAAGTTGCGCACCTCTCTTGGGCGCTAGATTTCTAGGCTTTTATGCACCCTCTTGTGTGCTAGGATATTCCTAGTGGTGAAAAGATCTTTCTCTTGAAGAGTATAACAAAGGATTTGGCTAGTTTTTTCTCCCTTGTTTGAGAAGGGTTTCCCAAGATATATCTTGTGTTCTTGTGAATGGTGCTTCTTCATGTGATCTTGGTTGTTGCAGCATTTATGGTTATGCTTAATTGTTAAAATGGAATGAACTTCATGCTTAACCTAATGCTATGAAAAATCAACAGGAAAGACTATTTATCTTTCTCCAACTCACTCTTTCCCCTTATATCCCTCTTCCTCTCTCTTTCTCCCCCACTCTTCCTCTCTCCCCCACTCTCCCCCACAACAACCATATAGAGAAGTTCAAATTACAAATATAGAAGGGTAAAATCATGAAGATGGGTAACACTTTTGCCTATTTTATGACAAAAAAAACTGTATTTTCACAAGTTCTTCAACTTCCGGCATACAAAAATTTTTTTTTTTATTTAGAATTTCACTTTACAGTAAAAACAAAACTTGTGAAGAATTTTGTTAGATTTCCAATGACTATTTTTCAATTTTTTTTTATCAAGATTTGATATGTCAATTTGACAATTGTTTAACAGTATGTTCCTTAAACATGAAAGGAATGATAATGAGTTATTTTTTCCCACAACAATGTATCTATTATTAAACATATGTTTTTAAGAAACGCAATATACTGCAACAATCTACAGAAACTCTATTTTATTATGACTATAATTTTGAATCTAACGGATGAATATTATAATTTCTAGAATTTTTTGAAGTTGACCAAGCTGAAAACGTTGCATATTTTAACCACACGTTTTCCTACACCTTGTATCTATCTTACTTTTTACTTAAAAGTAAAATCTAAAATACTCTTTTGAAGATAACAGTTTAAGGATTATGAATACCAATTTTCCATAATTTTCCATTGTGTATTTTTAGAGATATGGATTTTTCATTTCACCGAATCATAATCTCACCTAAAAATATTATGTAGTGATTTTTTTTATAAAATTAAATACAATTAGATAAAAACAATGAAAATGAAAACAAATTATATACAATGAAAGTAGATTCAATTTTTAAAATATTGGTATCAATTCTAAAACTAAATTTTGAGTATTTGTAGGAGTCTTCTACCTCGAAAGATCAAGTAAGATGGAGAGAATTTGCGATTTCCTGCAAACAGTCCCATTTTCAGGTTTTCGGCCGAAACTTAGTTTTTAACGGAATCCTTTAAAAATAAACATTTCGGCCAAAAAGTCTTTCGACTGAAATATGCTTAACAAAGAAAAATAATTCATCCGAAAAACATTGTACACGAATTTTGAGGGCGTCGTTAGGGCACCGTTCAATTTGACGTGCAAATTTTCGACCGAAACAATTCCTAGCAACATTTTTTCGGCCGAAAAATTGCCACTAGGAATTTTTGAGACCTAATTGTCATGAAATTGTTACCCACCTTCATGATTTTACCCAAAAAATAATAATAAACATACTTTGTTATTTCAAATATAACTTTCTGATGGGTTGTGTGTGTGTGTGTGTGTGTGTGTGTGTGTGTGTGTGTGTGTGTGTGTGTAATAATGATCGAGCCACAGTTTCTTTGGAGTAATTTCAAAGTGTTAAATATGACAATATAAAACTTTAGACACAATCACAGAATAAAATTTATTAATGATTACATATCATAATGTTTTTAAAATTACAACCTATTAATTACAAATGATAGTGTGTGAAAGCAACCTATCATGTTCTTCATTTGTACTTTAATATATGACATAGGTAAATTTACCATATATCTAAATCCATCTAAAAACTTATAAAACAATTTATGGAGCTACAAGGAAGCTTAGGCGTGCATTTTTATTTGGTCACTTAGTACAATTTAAACATTCCAAATTACAATGCAAACTTTAAATATAATTTGGTCACTTGGAATACAATTTATTCGTTCACTGCCAATTCACTAAAGTTGTATGGATGAAAATTTCCAATAGTTTCAAATTACAAATTCATTGGGATAAATTAAATCTACTAGAATGTATGGAATTCTATATGATTGAGAAATGTGTTTCCTCACATAGAGAACTACCTGGGTATGTGTTATGGGGCATTTTGTTAAACAGAAAAAAGTTGATTTTTGAAGATAAGGAGGAAAAATTAAGAATACTTGCACATGACATTAGAGTCTCTTATGGGGAAGGAAGGAAGCAATTGAAGAATACTATTCCAAGAAGCCTTCAAGAATCTATTATAGATCGCACTTAGCCTTAGGTATTTTTTGATGGAGCGTGCCAGGGTACTCTAGGAACTTGTGGAGCTAGGGCCATTCTTTATCTAGATAATGAAAATTACATTTTACTAAACTATGGGGTAGGTTTGGGAACAAACAATAGAGAAAAACTCTATGCCCTATGGATCCCACTTAAGGTTGCAGTGGACAGGCAGGTGGCAAGGCTACAAGTCTTTGGTGACTCCAAACTTCTGATCGACTGGGAAAATGATAAAAGTAACAATTCTAACTTGGAGATGGGGCCTATTTTTAGTGTTATTATGGAAAAGAAAATAGTTTTTGAAGAGGTGTCATTTTCTCATGTCTAGCAAGAATTCAACCTCAAAGTTGATCAATTATCAAATCAATCACTCATTTTGGAGGAAGGTTTTTTTCTTGTTCATGAGTGTTGTGGTGAATTTGTTAAGATATTTAGACACTTAGGAGTTAGTTAATATCTACTTATTATAATGTGTTGTTAGTTAAAAGTGTGTTTCTTAATGTGTTTCTTTAGTATGCATTAGTGTACATTTGTAGTTAGGAAATCCGACAGTTACGATATGGTCTCGACATAGAGTGATCAGACGGTTCATACTCTCCTTGATATTAATAGATACATTGATCTGTGTCTTAACACCCGATTGGTCCATGATATCTATTTAAAGAGAATGGAGGGTCATTTTCCGATGATCGATTGTGAGAAACTCTCTTGTAAAATCTCTCTGTAATACTTTTCTTTTGCATCAATAAATTGCTCCAAGTGGTCGCATTGGTTGGGGTCGTGGATGTTTCCTCGTAGGCATTTTACCACATTAAAATATAGGTCTATTGATATTTGATATGGTTGTGTGTGTGGTTACTGAAGGATTTTTTCCTCTGTTGGAATACATGTGTTGTTGAACATGGTATTGGATCATGTTTGAAGACCTGCTCCTATTGTAGATCGAGATCATGAAGTTGAGTTTCCTCATCTATGATTTCTTCAATTTGCATACATTTATGGGCTAAGAGAATTGTTCCATTGCATCCAAAGCCTTCTTTTCAATCAAGAACACTTTTCTTTTCACTCAAAAAGGTTTATGTTTTCCCAAGATACGACCATTTCAGTCAGATCCAAAGGTATAAAGCCCAAATATGCCCTTTTTTTTATTTTTTGCAATATTTTTTTGGTTTTATTTCGGTTTTTTTATTTTTTTTTTCGGGTTGCTACTCTTTTGGATCTACATATTCTCTTTTCCCTGCTCCTGCGATCTCGGAATATCAGAAACAGATCAGAAAAAGTGCATTTTTTGGGTAAGCGAACTGAGATCTAACCTTTGTTGTCATCAAGAAGTGAAAAGTTTCCCTTGTGTGAAAAGAGTTTTTTTTAGCATTCTCTCCAAGGCCGTATTCAACAAAAAAAAAACAACACACTCTCCAAGGCTGCCAACAAAAGAAACACCTACAATCCTCCTTCTAAACAATACAATATGTTTCGCTAGCTCACTTGGTTAAAAGTTTCCTTTTTAAGTAAGAGGTCATGAGTTCAGGTCTTTTTTTTGTTACTTTTTTTGAAAAAGTTCATGCATCCATTGTAACGTGTATTTCACTTCAAGTATAAAAGTGAATCACTATAAGTAACTTCATTGTAAAATTGAACCCTGCTTCTTTTCATAAAAGTGGGTCACTTCATAAAGCATCTTATTTGTAAAAGTGAGGTAATTTGGAGGGGTATAACCATGTGGACCAACTTCTACTTGCCACATGGCTCTTTGGTTATCATTTATGTTTTTTTTTTAAAGGGCATAAATTTCACATCTGAAGTTCGTTTTCAATTTTGTTTTTTTTTAATTGCCTAATTTTTAGAGATATTTCCATCCATATCATCAGTTTCAATCTTTAAATCCATATTATCTACATATTTAATATGTATTCTTCCAATGATCTTTTTCTTACCATCACCAACTACTTCCAAGGGAAATCCCATATGGAGGATTTATTAAGAAGTAAAGGCATGTATCGAATTACCTTGGGAAAGGAAAAAGAACCCACTAATGATGAAAAGAAAGTCAAATGGGCTAATAGGAATGAAGAAGCATGTGGACTAATCGGAATGTCCATCTCTCTTGATTTAAGGTTCCACCTTCAAGAAATTGATGAATCTGATGACGCTTGGGAAAATATCGAATCTATGTTTGGTAAACACAATATTATTCGAGCACATCAGTTAGAAAATTAGATATTGACTTTAATTCCAAATGATTTTTCTTGCATTGAAGACTGTCTATCTAAGTTTAAAACACTTAGAATTTTATGTGAAGAGTGTAACATAAAGCTAGAGGAAAAGAGTTGCATCTATATTATTCTTTCTAAGATAGGTAGTGCATATTTTGTGTTTGTATCTACCTTTTATGCCATGAGAGAGGCTCTAGGGAAAGCTTATCAAAACCCACTCTTCAGTCCTTTTGTGATTCCTTGATTAAAGAGAAATATAATCTTGTACAACTTGGAGTGATCAACACTGCAGGTACCTCCAAAAAAGCCTTAGTAACCCAGCAGAAAGATAAACCAAGAAACATCCTCACCACAACAAAAAGAAAAACAAGGGTCCCAAACCCACTCAGACAACTTCAACTCCTAATGGTGACAAAGGATCAAAATCTAAAAATAATAAGACTGACATACATTGCAACTTTTGTGGGAAAGATGGTCATGATGAGTCCAAATGTTTCAAGAAGATGGCATCTTTAGAAGCAATGATGAAGAAGCACAACATCAGTATTGATTCTACTTCTTCTTCTTCTTCTCATGGGCATGCACTTTCTACTTCTGGTTTCTCCTTCAATGCAAATTCTACTTCTTCTTCTTATGAGTGGCTTATTGACTCTAGATCATCTTATCATATGACTAAGGAGAAAGCCATATTTTCTACTCTAAATGAATGTAACACCAAGAAAATATTTGTTGGTGATGATAGATCTCTTAGTGTTGTAGGATCTGGAATAGTTCAGGTATATAATGGTCATTTCAATGATGTATTATGTGTTCCAAGTCTTTCATGTAACCTTCTATCAGTATATCAAATCACTCATTCAGGTGAAGGTAAAACCTTAGAGTTTTCACCTCACCAAGTTGTAATAAAGGATCTAAAATATCCTCGGCATGTTCTTGCAACTGGAATTGTTGATGATATTGTCGTGTTGTACAAGTTTAACAACTTTGGGTCATCATCTTTTCCATCAGTTTTTGTTGCTCGTAGCAATGACTTGAGAAAACTTTGACATGAGCAATTTGGCCATCTAAACTAGCATTCATTGCAGAAACTATGTAAACAACATATTGTGACCGGTCTTCCTATTGTTTCATGCAAAGATGGTGTTTGTGTCGATTGTTTTCTCAGTAACCATCATCGGGATAGTTTTGACAAACATGCCTCTTTGCATGCCTCGTGCCCTTTGCAGCTTGTTCACAATGACTTGTGAGGTCCACTTTCTTCTCCTTCTTTTTCTTGGTGCAAGTATTTCTTAACCTTGATTGACGACTTTTCCAGACGTACTTGGGTTTACTTCTTAAAACTTAAGAGCAATTTTTTTGACAAGTTTTTGGCCTACAAGGCCCTTGTAGAAAATAAATTTGGACATAAAATTCAAAGGTTAAGAATAGATAATGGAGGCGAATATGTGAAAAATATTTTTACAAGTTACTACACTACACAGGGCATCCAAATGCAACACACTGTTCCATATACACAAAAACAAAATGGTGCCTCTAAGAGAAAGAACTGCACATTAAAATAAATGGATAATTATATGATTGAATCTAAGGGATTAATTCTAAAGTATTGGGTGAAAGCCATCAACTGCGCAAATTACATAGTAAATTTCACTCCCACAAAGGATCTTAAAAATATAACATCGGAAGAAGCATGGACTAAAATTAAACCTGATGTAAGTCACTTTCGTTTATTTTCCATTATAGCATGGGCTCACATTCTTGATTAGAAAAGGAAAGCATTACAGCCTAAAAGTGAGAAGTGTATATTTTCTGGTTATTCTGAAGATGTCAAAGGTTACAGACTTCTTCAAGCACATTGTAATGAAATTATTATTAGAAGAGATGTTAAATTTGATGAAAATATCTTGCACTGTGAACCTAATTCAGTGATTGTGCCTTCTTCGGTCTGCGAGCCATCTTCGGCGTTTGTGCCTTCTTATGTTCATATTTTGGTTTCTTATTCAAATGATGACAGTGAGAATTAAAATACACCTCTACCTACTCACCTTCCTCCAGATGAGTCCATTGAACCTGAACCAGCACCAACACCACCACTTCCCTGATGGGTTCATTAAACATGAGAAGGAGTTGGTGATCTTGTTGGTGATCCTTCATATCAGCGTCAGACACGTTCACAATTTCAAATCCTCTTATCTTTTGGCTCAAGTTTCATAGACTCATGATCCAGAGACATTTGAAGAAGCTTTAGGTCATCAATATTGGGATACAACAATGAATGAAGAGTATTTCTCTTTAATGGAAAATGATACTTGGGATATTGTACCTCTTCTGAAAGGAAAAAAACTTGTCATATGTAAATGGGTCTATAGAACTAAGTATGCATTATATGGAAGTGTTGAAAGACACAAGGCTTGATTAGTTGCCAAATTATTTTCCCAAGCTGAAGTAATTGACTATAATGAATCCTTTTCCCCTGTAGCCAAAATGAATTCCATCTGCCTTGTTCTTGCCCTTGCTGCCTCACATAAATGGGAGGTCCATCAGATAGACGTTAAAGCTTCCTTCTTGCATGGGAATTTTCAAGAATAAATCTACATGGAATAACCTTTTGGCTATGTCCAAAATGACTCTATCCTTGTTTTCTACCTTAAGAAATATCTTTATGGTCTTAAGCAAGCTCCCCAAGCTTGGTATGAAAAAATGGACAACTTTCTTATTGACATTGGATTTTCTAGATGCCATTATGATCCTAATGTATATATGAAGAAAGTAGGCAGCCATATCATAATCATTTTTATTTATGTTGATGGCATTATCCTTACTTGCAGTGACTCAAAACTTTTAAACCATGTGAAAACCAACCTTAAGAATAAATTTGAAATGACAGACTCAGACTTTTTTGCACTATTTCCTTTTCCTCCAAGTTTTTGAAACCAATGAAATATTTTTTCTTCCCCAGTCTAAGTATGCTTGTGACCTTATTCATCTCTTCCACATGGAAGATTGTAAACCAACCCCTTCTCCCTTCCAATCTGGAGTCAATCTTGTTGCCACATGTACTTCTCCCGAAGTTGATGCCACTTTGTACCGTCAGATAGTTGGTAGCCTCTTATACTTGACTCATACCCATCCTGATCTTTCCTTTGTTGTTGGTATTGTTACCCAGTATATGAAAACACCCCATAAAATCCATTGGAAAGAAGCTAAAAGGATAATTTGGTATGTCTGGGGTACAATTCAGTTTGGGATACATTAAAATTCAAGGGGGACTCCTTTATTGGTTGGTTTCACTAATTCAGATTTTGTCGGCGACCCTGATGATCAAAAGTATACCACAGGTTATGTTTTCAACCTTGGTTCAGGACCTATCACTTGGGCCTATAAGAAACAACAATATATTTCACTTTCTTCAATAGATGCAGAGTACCGAGTAGTATTAAATGCAAGTCAGTAAGCCTTGTGTATTCTACATATCCTTTTAGAGTTTGGATTCCAATAGAAACATCTGACTAGCCTTTGGTGTGACAATCATAGTGCCATCAAGATTTCCAATGACCCAGTTCAGCAGTAGCACAACAAATACATCGAGCTACACAAGAACTTCATCAGAAAGCTCATTCATGATCGATTTATTGAAGTGCTCTTTTGCCCTATTGAAGATCAAGTTGCATACATTTTCACAAAGTCTCTTACAGAATCAAAGTTTTCCAAACTTTGATCTATGTTAGGATTTCAGGAATTTATCATTAAGGGGGGATATTCTCTAAATCCTCCTTCCTTCTCCTATTTTGTCACTTTTGTAAATTCGTCAATCCTATCCCAAGTTGTTCTTAAGGGGGGATGTTAGGATATTTAGACACTTAGGATTTAGTTAATATATACTTGGTCTAATGTGTCGTTAGGTAAAAGTGTGTTTCTTAGTGTGTTTCTTTAGTATGAATTAGTATGCATTTGTAGTTATGAAATCCGACAATCACAGTATGTTCCTGACATATGTTGGATGGTTGGTTTGGCCAGTTGGTTTTCATTGATGTCAAACCTTGGAGAAGTCTGGAATCCCTAGAGATATTGTTGAGATTGATGGTGAGTTAGTTTTCATTGATAGAGTGGTTGATGTCAGCAGGTGTGTTGGATGCATTTGATGAAGTCTACATGAATCCCCAGAGGTGTGTTTATGGGACCCAAAGTTGGTTGATGAATATGGACATGAAGGACAGTGTAAATGCAGGTATGACATGCCACGTGGTTCCTCACTGTTAGGGAGATATGGCCTTGTGAATTTGGAAGCCCCAAAGAATGGTCAAGAAGCCCCTAAGCAGTTACAAGTCAATGAATGAATGGGTAAAGTGGTTGTAACAAGAAATTCAAGAAGCCCTAAGAATAAGGAAAGATGTTACCTAACAAAAGTATAAATACACCTCAAGGAGTCTCTCATATGTACATTCACACACACATTCTATTGAATATATTCTATGTCAGTAAGTGATTCTTATATGAGATAACCAAGGATATATGAGGAAAATTTGAAAGGGACGATGAAGTAAAGAAGGGATAAATTCCAAGGGAGGATGAAGTCTTGTGATGATGTGTTCTAAGGTATGTTATTTAAAGGCAATCTTACCATTTTCAGTATAAATTGTTTTATAGAATGATTCAAATAGTGAAAATTGGAGGAGGTTGAGAAGCCATGTCAAGGTACCTATGGTAAAAGTTTCACCTTCTGGGTTGTTGTAGGTTTTGAGATAAAATCTATGGAAAATAGGGTTTTTGGCTAGTCCTTAAACTAGTCTCAAATAGGTGTTCCAGGTAAAATAGTCATAACTTCTTCATAGAGGATCCCAATTTAGTAGGACCAAATGGATTGGATAGGGTATAGAATGTAGTATGTGGTGTATGATTTTAAGATCTAGATATCAAATATTCCACGCGTGACATGCTTTACAAGTTCGCTCTCTAAAATAAGCCATAATTTAGTAAGGTCTGCCATTTTTTCTATAACTCCTTTTCTGGGATGTTCCAAGATGTGAAACTTGGAGGAATAATAGAGAATTTATTCAATAATATTGGGTACAAGTTTCATACCTTTATTCATTACACATATGGATTATTCTTGTTGAAAGTTAGGGCTTGTGACTAATCCAAAAACTAGTCCCATGAGACTAAGGTAGAGTTTGATGAAGATATTATTCTCTTGTTGTTGAAGTTGAGGAAGGTCTACAGGAATGTGATCACATACACTAGGTCTGTTACAGAGTTACAAGAATGTTTATATTCATGTTTTCAGGGTTACATGTTGATGATGTTATGGTGCATGCTTGAGGAAATTATTTGGTATATTGTTGAGGCCTTGGCACATGCTTGAGGCACATATTAGGTGCATGGTTGAGGCATATACTTGGTATATGATCTTGGTTGTTTGGTACTTTTTTAAGGCACTTCATTGATGATATATTATGATACATGGTGTATGGAATGATTGATACATATCATGAGTGATATGGTATATGGTTGATGTTGGATTACTGAGAGGGGGGGGTGAATCAATAATAGCGTAATTATAATCATTTTTCTTCAAATGTTATATCAATTTAGAATTAGTATCCAATAATAAACAATAAGAAATAAACAATCACACACATACACAGTACACGAGTGTTTTACGTGGAAACCCAAATCGGGAGAAAACCACGGAACGTTTTTTCTTATATGTCTTGAAGAATTACATTCATTGGAAGCACCAACTTC
Source organism: Picea engelmannii (assembly GCA_009831015.1). Classification (NCBI taxonomy): domain Eukaryota; kingdom Viridiplantae; phylum Streptophyta; class Pinopsida; order Pinales; family Pinaceae; genus Picea; species Picea engelmannii. The sequence goes on from ML790085.1 coordinate 442,456, forward strand.
CTTTGTTTTCCAGCTGCACTGGAAGGAGGCTACAACCCCCTAATTTCTCAGGCTACAACCTGAAGGAAGCTCCAACTCCCCAATTCTTTGGCTACAACTAGAAGGAGGCTACAACCCCCTATGTTCTTCGGCTACAACCGGAAGGTGGCTATAACCACCTGTCCTTTCCCCATCCTGCCACCATGAAGTAGAAGTAGAATGATGGAACCACTGTCACACTATCACTGTGAGATATATCATTGTAAACCTGTACCAATAAATCTGAACCATGCATCAACCTGTACCTCAACCTATAATCAACCTGTACCTCAACCTGTAATCAACCTGTACCATAAACAAGTGCATCAACCATGCACCAACCTATACCAAACAACCTGTAATCAACCTGTACCATAAAAAAGTGCATCAAACCATGTACCAAGTATGTACCAATCATGTGTCAACTACTCATAAACTATGACTCATCAATATGTACCAACATCATCAACTATACACCTCATGTATGTGCCAACTCATCAACTACTTGTCTCAACCATGTACTCAACATGTACCTCAACCAAAGGCCCTCATCAATTTCATCATCCAAATCTGATTTGTAGCTCTGTAATATACCTGGTGTATATGATCACATTCCTGAAAATGTTCCTTAACTTTAGCAACAAGAGACTAGCATTTTCATCAAACTTTTCTTTACTCTCACATGCCTAGTTTTGGATTAGTCAACAACCCTAACTTGAAGTAATCATAAGGTTGAACCTATAATGTATAAAGATATGAAACTGATAAACAATGTTCTTCAGTGTTTTTTGTGCAATTCCTCCAGGTGTCACTACTTGGAACCTCTCAGAAAAGGAGTTATAGGAAAAATGGCATACCTTGTTGAATTCTAGGTTATTCTAGAGAGAGACCTTGTACAGAATGTCTCGCATGAAATATTTGTTGAATTGATATGAAACTATTATAAGGAATACTACAGATTGTACCCTAACCAAAACATTTTGTATCACTTAATTTGGATCTCTTATGAAGAAGTTATGATGTTTTTACCCGAAACACATGTTTTTGACTAGTTTCAGGACTAGCCATAAACCCTATTTTCCACGGAGTGTAACTCCCAAAATACAATGACCCAAAAGATGAATTTTTTACCACAGATACTTGGGTATTCTTAATCAATGGAATAGAAATTTCACGGTCAGAATCATTATAGAAAAAACGTTATAGCAAAAATGGTGAGATGCCCTGTAATTAACATACCTTAGAAAGCACCATCAAAAGAATTTATCCTTCCTTGCATTTCGGCCTTATTTTCTTCACCTTCCCTCAGAAATTTGGCTTAGATATCCTTGGTTACTTCAGAAACCTATAGATATTTAATATTCTCAAGTGTAATTGAAATGAGAGAGCCTTGCCTCTTATTTATACTCTCCAAGTAGCTTCCTTAAAATCATCTTCTAGGTCACTTGGCCCACTTTCTTTATTTTAGGGTTAACCCACTTCTAATTTATCCATTAAATTTATTATTGAAATAATTTATTTTGTATTCACTTTGAATTATAATACACTCATCACTTCACTTTATTATTTACCTTTTAAAATCTCTTAAAACACTTTGACTACTTTGACCTTTTGGAGCTTCTAGATGACATATGAGGGTCCTCCAACTTCGTAAGGCCATAAATCTCAAACCGTGAGGAGTTATGTGACATTCCACATACCACCAGAAATGGAATGACATGTACTATCGATATAGAATAGTATTACCTTCAAATATAGAAAAAATCATACCATTTTCCATCAAACAAACTTGGGTCCATTACCCAAACCTGGGTTCTCCAACTTCACATAGTCATAACTCTCTAACCGTGAGGAGTTATGTGACGTTATACATACCATCGGAAATGGCATGACAAACACTATCCATATAGGATAGTTTCCCTGGAAAATTCAATGTCCTTCATCTCATTATTCCATAATTAATCATGGGTTCTCTTACTCCTCAAAGCATATTCCCGTGAGGGATTTCACCATAAAGGGACCACTTTGGAGTTCATCCATATTTACTTCTTATCAACCATGAATAAACAATAATGAGTCATATTTACTTCAAACAATATTGGGTCCATTACCCAAACCTTTGTGCTACGGGGATTTCTTCAAGGGTTGACATCAATGACAACCAACCTTAATCAACATTCTCCCCCTTTGGCATTGATGGAAACACTCTGATGCAATACTGAAATCATATCACTCATGCTCCCCCTGGAACCATGCCTCTGTCCTCTGCATCTGATAAATCTAGATCTGTCCTCTACATCTGATAAATCTGCTCCCCCTAGAACCATGCCTTTGTCCTTTGCATCTAATAAATCTCTACCCCTTTGTCATCAATGCAAAAGGTATCTTTCCATCCGGGGTTGCTCCCCCTGACTGAACTTTCCTCTTATGGTGATTCCTTGTGTACATCTAAGACATATAAGATAAGAATTCAAAAATCATTCATTTTGGAGTAGAAATAACTCCGAGTATTTGGAAAATATATTCAAAGGCTTCCCGTGGAAGTGGTTTTGTAAAGATGTCTGCCACTTGTTCTTTTGTTCCCACATACTCAACTCTGATGTTCTTTTCTGCAACCTGTTCCTGTAGAAAGTGATACTTGATTGGAATTTTATTCGTCTTGGAGTGCATCACCAGGTTTTTTGAGATACTGATGGCACTTGTATTATCACAATATATTGGAATGGGCTCATCATACTCAACCTGTATATTTGTCAAAGTTTGTTTCGTCCAAAGAACCTGTGTAGAACATGTTGTTGCTGCAATATACTCTACCTCGATTGTAGATAGAGATACTAATGATTGTTTCTTTCTTAGCCATGATACCAAACACTCACCTAAGTAGAATGTTGCTCCACTGGTTCTTCGTCGGTCATCAATACAACCTACCCAATCTGCATTTCTATAGGCAATAAGTGACAGATTTTTTCCTTTTGGATACCATAATCCAAACTCTTATGTTCCTTTGAGATATTTGAATTCTTTAATGCTAATACATGTGATTCCTTTGGTGTTGCTTGAAATCATGCCACCTATCCAACTGCCTGCATTACATCTAGTCTGGATGTTGTCACATATAGTAGGCTACCAATCATTGACCTATATCGTCTCTGATCTGTAGACTTCGAATCATCATCTTTTCTCAACATACAACTGGTTTGCATGGGAGTGATAACTGGTTTGTAATATTCCATTCCGAACCTCTTTAGCATTTCTCTGATATACTTGGTTTCAAAAATAAAAATTCCTTGGTTGCTTTGACATAACTGAAGTCCCAAAAAGAAGTATATTTCTCCAAGTAACGACATTTCAAATTCATTTTGCATGTCTTTTGCAAATTTATGGCTTACCCTGTCATCATCACTACCAAAAATAATATCATCAACATAAACTTCAATTAATAGAATATTACCTTGACTTACCTTGATGTAGAGGTTGTTGTATGCACCTCCTTTTATGAACCCTGCCTACTGTAGATACTTATCTAGTCTGGAGTACCATGCTCTAGGAGTCTGTTTTAGACCATACAAGGCTTTCTTTAATTTACAAACATATTCTGTGTTCTTTGACAACTGAAATCCTTCTGGTTGTTCAATGTATAATTCTTCTTCAAGTTCCTCATTCAGAAAAGTTGATTTTACGTCCATCTGATATACTTTAACAATTTTAGAGAATGCACAAGCTAAAATCAAATGGATTGCTTCCATTTTGGCAACTGGGGAAAATGTCTCTTCAAATTCGATTCCTTCAATCTATGCATATCCTTTACATACCAATCTAGCTTTGTTCCTTGTAACCTGTCCATCTTCATTCAATTTATTCCTGAAAACCCATTTTGTGTCGATCACATTCTTATTCTTTGTTCTTGGAACCAAGTCCCAAGTGTCATTTTTCTCTATTTGATCCAATTCTTCATCCATGGCCTTATTCCAAAATTCATCCTTACTGGCTTCTTCAAAACAATTTGGTTTAATTGTAGATAAGAGTGCTAGGTGTGTTTGTTCTGGTGAACAGATTTTTCTTCTAGTCTCAACTCCTTCATCTTTGTTTCCAATAATCTGATATGAAGGATGATTCTTCTGTACTCGTTTTCTAGGTGTCTTTAGAGATACTTGTTGAACTTTCTCTTCTTCTCCTATCATATTCTCTTCATCTTCATCTTCCTCTTCTACTTATTTTTCATCTTCTTCTTCGAAAATTTATTCCATTGATTTGTTTTCTTCTTCCTTTGATTCTGGTTTGCCTATTTCATCAATTGTTACATTGATGTTTTCCACAACTTTGTTTAATCTTATCTTGTAACACTTGTATTCTTTCCTTGTACTTGAGTAACCAACAAGTATTCATTTGTCCACACAAGAGTCAAACTTTCCCATTCTTCCATCTTCTCTTTTGATGTAGCATTTGCTTCCAAAAACTCTGAAGTGCTTCACATTTGTTAGTCTTCCTTTCCATAGCTCGTAGGGAGCTTTATCAGTGTTGTTTCTAAGCATTACTCTATTTTGAATGTGAATTGTTGTATGCACTACATGTGTCCAAAAAATATTTTTCAACTGTGAATCCATTATCATTGTTCGAGCCATTTCTTGTACTGTCATGTTCTTTCTTTCAACAACTCCATTCTGTTGAGGTGTCCTAGCGATGGAGAATTGCCTTTTTATTCCATGATTGTTGCAGTAGTCTGTAAATTCCTTTGAGGTGAATTCTCCTCCATTATCCGATCTTAATCATTTGATTCCTGAATCCATCTCATTTTCAACCATTTCCTTGTAGATCTTGAAGTTTTCAAAATCTTCTGACTTGTTCTTGAGAAAGCAAACTCCATTCATTCGTTTATAATCATCAACTAATAACATAAATTATCGCTCACCTTTTAAGCTTTTTGTTGTATTTGGTCCAACTAGATCAGTATGCACAATTTCCAGTGGTTTTGTAGTTGAATATTCCTTTGATTTGAACCTGGTATTTGTTTGCTTTCCTTGTTGGCAATGTTTGCATAAAGTGTTGGTTGGTTTCGTGATCTGGGGCATTTCTCTGACTGGTTCTCTTTTTTTGACTTTGACAAGGTTATCAAAATTCATGTGACCCATTCTTCTGTGGCATATCCAACTTTCATCTTCCTTTCATAGACAACACTTTTCATTTCCAATTTCGCTTAACACATATATGTTGCTTGAAGTTATTGTAACTGTAGCAACCAATTTCCCTGAACCTTATTTTATTATCTCACACTTTTGTGAATCGAAAGTAACTTTATGACCTTGGTCACACATTTGACTCACACTTAAAATATTATGTTTCATATATTCTACTAGTAGAACATTTTCTTCCTTTTCATTCTTGTTCCCAATTCGGACTGTGCCTTTTCCAATGATTTTGGATGAATCATCATTTCCGAAGGAGACTGGTCCATCTCTTTCCTTTCGTAATGTAAGAAATTTGTCTCTATCACCTGTCATGTGTTTTGAACATCCTCTATCAACATACCAACCATCTTTCTTCTGTTTATCTTGAAGAGCAATTGTGCATTCTTCATTGCTATACCGATCTTGCTTTCTTATCCATGTCATTTTCTGAGGTTCTTGTTTATGACTCTGTTGAGGTTCTTTAGGAGGGACTGTCATTCTACAATTTTTGGCCATGTGTCCAAAATTGTTACATTTGTAACATTCCACTTCAGTGCTCAAAGATTCAAACATGTTGTAACTTCGTCTCTGTGTGTCACTAGGTCTTCTTGAATAACCCCTTTGTGTATGGCTCTCAAAGTAGTTATTGTTCCTGTTGTTAGCTCTGCAATTTACAGCTTTATGTCCAAAATTATTACATGCATAACATAAACCAATAAATATAGTTTGATACCTGGTAGTTGAATATCTTCTTAAAGGAGGTGCTCTTATGAATCCTTCTTCTTCTTGAGTCCTGTCTATCTATTGTTGATTCTGAAATCTGAATCTTCTTGATGGAGGAGTGTCCCTGTAATCCTCCTTGTATATCTTTTTATCCCCTTTGATTGTTTTTGCATAGCTTTTAGTATTTGTTTCTTGCTCTGTTGTTTTGGATCTTGATCCCTTTTTTGTCTGATTGTATCCAAGTTCGGACTTATCAAGATGAGATTTTTTACTGTTGATAATGTCATCCAGAACTTTTGAGCTATTCTGCATATTTTTATTTTGAATATCCTTTCTTAGTGTGACAATCTCTACTTCCATGTTTCCAATGATCTTGTCCTTTCCTTCTAGTTGTTCTTTGAGTGCTTCTTCAATTCTTTTATCTTCTTCTATTTGAACCTTCCATTTTGTGATCATTTGTTCTAGTTCTTGAGTGTTTTTTTTCTTATCTAGTTTTGCTTTTAGTTTCTTGTTTTTCTTCTTTCTCTTCTAATAACTTCTATGGCACTCATTAATTCTTCTCGGAAGTCAACTTCTACCTCTTCAATTTCTTCTTCATATGCTTCTTCATATTCTTCTTCGGAGTCTTCTTTATCAGATTCTTCTACTGCCATGAATAGAACTCTCTCTGTTTCATTGTCACTGACTTCATCTTCATCTGATGATGAGATATCTTCTTTGGTACAAATTTTTTTCTTGAAAACTTTCTTTGTAGTTCTTTTACCTTTATATGTTTGTCTGCCTTTAGAGTAACCTTCATCATTTTTCTTTTTCTTATGAGGACATTTGTTAGCAAAATGACTAATACCATCACAATTAAAACAAATTAAAGAAAGCTTACCTCTATACCTACCGTTGGTTCCCTTGTTCAGTCTTTTGACGAAGTTGGCCACTTCTTCATCATCTTCTGAGACGTCGCTGCTGTTGCTATATTCTTCTTGCTCCTTTTTCTTTTTCTTTGATCTTTTGGATGCTTTGAAGGCTGCTCCTTTTACATCTAGATTTTCCTGTTCAGTTCTCATCTCATATGCTATGAAGATTCCATGCATTTCATCCATGCTTATTGAGTTTAGATCCAATCTTTCTTCTAGTGTTGATATCTTAGGGTTGAATCTCATAGGAAGAAATCTTAGTACCTTTTGAACAATTACATATTCTTTGATTTCTTATCCCAATCCTATGATTACATTCATTGTTTCATCGACTCGTAAGAAGTAGGTTGCGATATCTTCATCTTCCTTATTTTTTATTTGTTCAAACTAACCTCTATAAGTTTGAAGCTTTGTTGCTTTGACTTTTGAATCTCCTTCATAAATATTTCGAAGCTTGTCCCAAATCTCTTTAGCCGATTTACAATGTGCAATTTTGGTGAATATCGTATCACTGAGACCATTCAAAAGTTCATTTTTGGCTTTGGAATTATTCTCACCGAGTTTCACTACTTTGTCATTTGTTGGTGGAACTGTTGGTGTTGTGTATCCATCTACCACTGATTTCCAAACTTGAAATCCTTGTGCATGTATATATGTCTTCATCCTTATGCTCCAAAAAGCATACTTATGTTCATCAAACTGTGGTATTCCATTTTTATACGAGTTGGTACTGATGCAGGAGCATCACCGACTCATCAAGCAAGCCAGCACATCAAGCGGAGATCAGCTGGACAAACCAACCCAAATTTTTGAAAATACTTTGGGATTGTTGCGCAAGTCTTTAATGAAGCCATTTATGAAGTCCCATTTGTATATTGTATCGGACCTTGAGCCTTTAAGCTCTTGTCCTTTAGTAGATAGTCGACATTTAATTTAGTTAATGCTGGTAGATAGGATTTTAATTCTAGATTTGATAGTTTAGAGTCCAAGAGGGAAAACGGATATAGACACCCTCATTGTACCATTGTAACATAGTGGAAGCATTCAGGAGAAGAGAAGAGCAAGCAAAGAATAGTGTATGAAGAACACCCATGTACAGGAATTTGGATTAATAGAAGAAAGCTTTACCTCAAATTCATGGTTTGTGTTGTTTCTCTGTGTATATTGTTGATGTGCTCATGAATGTTTGTTTCATGTCATGCATTTGCTTTTTATATGTTGTGCATGTGATTTCATGTTTCAATCTGAAGTCTAAAGGGGAGATGGAATGAGTTCCAATTGTTTTTCTATCTGAGCCAGTAGATTCCTGCAAGGTGTGCAGTCGAAAATCATCCGCAAAGAGTGCGTTGATGGAGGCTTAGGTAGTTTAACTCTTTTTCTCGTTTACCCAGAAGTGAGAGTGGGTTGCTGAAGTCGTGCAAGGAGTGTGCAGGTTGAAGAGGAAGTCTCAGTCGTGAATCTGAGAAGAAGGAAATCGAAGACTGCTGCTGCAGGAGTGCGCAGAGTCGGAAGGATTCAACACTTGGGAGTTGTTGTATGTTTGCCGCAAGGATTGCGTGCAAGTCCCTCTGAAAGAATCAGAGTGGAAAAGCTTAGGAGGTATAGAACCTTTGAGAAATCGCGAAAGGAGAGCACAAGAATTTCGTGTCGTGGAATGTTCAAGCAAGAGTTGCAAGTGCAGGTGTTGGAGGGCAAGTTCTGAGAAGGAATACTTAGCCATTCTCAAGAAATCTTCAAGGAGGAGGAACCGACGGCCCAGATCTTGTGATGAGGGTCGAAAAATCCCGTCATTCGTTGGATTTTCTGAAACAGCGGCGAGGTTACAGTCATATCCAGAAGGATGATACCAGAGTACTGTGAGTCGTTGGATTATCACCTGATTTCCCGTCAATTGTTCGATTGTACAGAAGTTGCATAGGGGTTAAAGTCCACGTGGACATCGGGGTTTCAGAAGTTAAGAATTTGGAGACCTTTCGAGTCTCAAAACACCGACGAAGATCCTAGCCGTTGATCTCGACAGGACACACGTCAGTATTCTGGCGAGGCATCGGGATATTGGAGGCATCGGGGTTTTGAAGGTCGAGAGAACTGAGACCTTTCGAGTCTCGAAACACCGACGGAGATCCTAGCCGTTGATCTTGGCAGGACACGCGTCAGACATCAAGAAAGGAGTCAGGGTTCGGAATTTCATGATTCCTGAGGACATAAGAATCGTTGCATCAGGAATCGCGATATCGCGATCCGTGATATCCCAATGAGATTTGAACCGTCCATTAGCAAGGAGATCCGAGGAAGTCGAGAACCGGAGCATCAGGGTTTCCAGAGGCAAGAAACTCTTGCACATTGAAATCGCGATCCACGATTTCCTGACGAGATCTGAACCGTTCGATTCGAGGATGCATGTCCGAGGATCCAAAGGAGTTGGGGTTCGGCATTTCGGGGTTTCTGAAGACAAAGGAACCATCGCACTAGAAACCACGATATCGCGAAACGCGATATCCCGACAGTTAAAGTTGTGGGCCACGGAAGACATGATAGGGGACAGGTTTCATCGCACATCGGGGTTCAGAACTTTGGAAGTTCTGTGAACCAGTGCATTTGAAATCACGAAACTCCGACACGCGATTTCCCAATCACCACGGGAGTGTGGGCCACAGGTTCTAGAGCAGAGGATAGGTGGCAATTTGTATCGGATTTCAGGGAATTGAAAGTCCCATGCACATGACAACGGGAATCGTGATATCCCGATACGCGATTTCCCGATGGATACAAAGATAGAGTGGGGACCACCAGGCTCAGAGAGCTGAACAGGTGTCGCATCCACACCGAAGTATCGGTGTATCAAGAATCAGGGATTTGTGAAGTAAGTTGTCTACGACAGTGCAAGTGTCGATTTCCCGATGGGGAAATTCTCAACAGGAGCAGGAAAGCATGGGTGAATATTCATCGGGTTTTGGGGATTTGTGAGACCCGATCCTGTGGTTTCAGGACTTGCGATCTTGCGAAGTCCGATTTCCCGATTGGAGTAGGGAGATCATAAGGAGCATTCTGTGGGTATTGAGGACTCCCGATAGGGGAGTTGAAGAGCATTTCAATTCTTCATGCCTAAGGAAGAGAAGGTCCTGTGGGAGCGGATGTGCCCTCGGTGGCGCGTTTGCATCAGAGTGGTATCAGAGCGAGAAATTTTCTTTGCTTTCTGTAGCAGAGAAGAAAATAAAATTTCACCATGTCGCCGAGGAGAGAAAGACAATCACCTGATCTAGAGGATAGGGAGAACCAGAGAAGAAGAGGGAGACAAGCACAGAATCCAGAAATGGAGAGGCAAATACGTGATCTCCGAGTGAGACTAGAAGATATGGAGGCAGCGCAGAGACGCACAGCCAGTGCTAGAGATCTAAGTGACTCCGAAGGCAAAGTTGAAGCTGAACAACAAGGAGAAGTTGCAACCGAAGATGCAGCCAACGAGCAATTAATTAAGGCTATCTCCCAGATGAGTTCAAAAAAAAAGATGGACATTCCAACTTATGAAGGGAATCTGGACGCAGAAGAGCTTCTAGACTAGATTAGAGCTCTTGACACTTACTTCGATTATGAAGAAATTGAAGAATATAAGAAGGTTAGGCATGCTTTCATGAAATTAAATGGACACACAGCATTATGGTGGGACGAGCTTCAAGCAGAAAGACGCTGCAAAGGCAAGCAAAAGATTAAAAGCTGGGATCGAATGATTGCAAAGATGAAGACAAAGTTCATCCCAAGGGATTATCAAATCACACTGTTCAGGAGAATGCAGAACCTGAGACAGAAGTTGATGACAGTGAAGGAGTATACTGAGGAATTCTACAAGCTAAATATCAAAGCAGGTCATCGGGAGAGCAATGATGAAAAAGTTTCCAGGTATATGAATGGCTTGAGATACGATATCCAGGACGAGATGAGTATGACAACCATCAGAACGGTGGAGGATGTGTATCAAATGGCGTTGAAATCTGAAGAGAAGTTGAGCCGTAAGCCAGGACATCGAGGCCGAGGTAGGAGCCAGCCCAAAGGTAAGTCAGTTGCCCAAGATAGGTTCCAGAAATCCAAGGATGACTGGAAGAAGCCTCAGACTAGAACAGAAAGAGGTGGAAGTTCACAGCGAGACCAGCACGCTGAACAGCGAGGGCAGCATACAAGACAGGGTGGAGGATACGCTGATAATAACACATTTCCTCATACCAGAGGTAGAGGAAGAGGCAGAGGTGGATTCATCACATTCTTCACATGTGGAAAGAATGGACACAAGTCATTTGACTATCCAGATAAGAAGAAGGATGGAGGAGAAGCTCACATCGCCGGGGCACAGAGGCGATATGCTGAAGCAGAAGACGCAGAAGATGGAAGGTCATTGATGATGCGTAAAGTTCTCTTAACACTCGAGAAGGAGGTGGAGAACATAGCTCAAAGAAACAGACTTTTCAGAACTGCATGCAAGACCAAAGACAGGGTGTGCAAGGTTATCGTGGAAAGCGGTAGCACAGATAATCTCGTTTCAACCGAGATGGTAGAGAAGCTGGAGCTGGAGACAACTGATCATCCGAGTCCATATAAAGTTTCATGGCTACAGAAGGGACATCAGGTAAATTTCACTAAATAGTGCTTAGTGGACATTAAGATAGGAGGATATAATGATAGGATTTTATGTGATGTTATTCCTATGGATGTATGTCATTTATTGCTAGGCAGACCATGGAAATATGACAGGAACGTGATTCATGATGGGAAGATGAATACGTATACTTTAGAGAAGAATGGGAGAACACATATGTTACTTCCGATAAAAGATAAGGAGGTGAAGCCGGAGGTGAACAACAGGGTACTTCTCATGAGTGGGAAGGAGCTTCTTACAGAGGTGAAGAAGAAGGAAGATCCAAAATTATTTGTGGTCAGAAAAGCCAAAATCGTTTTGACCAGTACAAGAGTGGATGATTTGCCGAAAGAAATTCAGGAACTGCTGGAAGAGTTCGCTGACATAGTGGTAGACGAATTACCTCATTCGTTGTCGCCGATGAGGAGCGTAAGTCACCATATAGACCTCATACCAGGAGCTAGTTTGTCGAATAAAGCCACGTACAGGTTGACGCCACAGGAGAACGAAGAGGTTAAAAGGCAGGTACAAGAACTGTTGGATAAAGGACTGGTCAGGGAAATTTTAATCCTGTGTGTCGTTCCAACGGTATTGAGTCCAAAGAAAGATGGAGGCTGGAGAATGTGCACCGATTCCAGAGCCATTAACAAGATAACCATCAGGTACAGGTTTCCATTGCCACGGATGGACGACTTGATGGACTGTTTAAGTGGAGCCAATTTTTTTTCAAAAGTTGATTTGAAAAGCAGATATCATCAGATTCGCATGAGGGAAGGCGATGAGTGGAAGACAGCCTTCAAAACCAACGAAGGGTTGTATGAATGGCTAGTCATTCTGTTTGGCTTGATGAATGCATCGAGTACCTTCATGAGGTTAATGAATGAAGTGTTGAAGGAATTCATCGGGAAGTTTGTCATTGTTTATCTGGATGACATATTGATTTTCAGTAAAACAAAAGCAGAACATCTAAAGCATTTAGTTGCAGTAATGAAGAAGTTATAGAAGGAGAAGCTGTTAATAAATATGAAGAAGTCCTCATTCATGAAGACAGAACTCATTTACTTGGGATTTGTCATATCGGCGAATGAATTAAAGATGGATCCAAGTAAAGTGGAGGTAATTAAAAATTGTCCATCACCGAGAAATATTTTCGAGGTGAGAAGTTTTCATGGACTGGCTAGTTTCTACCGAAAATTCATCAGGAATTTCAGTGGAATTAGCGCAGCCATGATGGATACCGTCAAGAAAAGACATAAATATTTTCATTGGACTGAAGAGGCAGAGAAGAGTTTCAACTTGTTGAAACAAAAGATCACGGAACAACCGGTTTTGGTGTTGCCAGATTTTACGAAAGTGTTCCAAGTAAAATGTGATGCGAGTGGCTTTGCCATAGGAGCGGTCTTGAGCCAGGAGGACAGACCAATTGCATATTTCAGCGAGAAGCTGAATGAAGCAAAGGAAAAGTATTCCACGTATGATAAAGAATTTTATGCCATCATACAGGCATTAAAGAAATGGAGGCACTATTCGATTCCCAGAGAATTTGTTTTATATAGTGATAACCATGAATTGCAGTATGTAACTCAACAAGAGAAATTGAATCAAAGGCATGTTAAATGGGTAGAATACATGCAGAATTTTACATTTGTAATTAAACATATTTCAGGTACTGCTAACAAAGTGGCTGATGCTTTGAGCAGGAAATGTTTGTTGTTGCAGGAGTTCAAAGTCAAGACTTTAGGCTTTGATAATCTTAAGGACATGTATGCAACTGATCAGGATTTCAGTGAAGCGTATGGAGCAACTGAGAACCCAGTTCTTAGAGATTGAAGTCAGTGGATAGAGTATGTTATCCAGGACTGGTTGTTGTTCAAAGGCAATCAACTATGCATTCCAAATTGCTCCATGAGGGAGAATCTGTTAAAAGAAAAACACAGCGGGGGCTTGGTAGGGCATTTTGGCCACGACAAGACATTTGCAAAGCTAAGCGAAGCATGCTTTTGGCCAGGGATGTGGTCGGAAGTCAAGAGGTTTGTCGATAGATGTAGAATTTGCCAACATTCAAAAGGCAGGAAGCAGAATGCGGGATTCTATCAACCATTACCCATACCCGAGAGGCCGTGGGATGAAATCAGCATGGATTTCTTATTGGGATTGCCTAGGACGCAAAGAGGATATGATTCAATATTTTTGGTGGTTGACAGGTTTTCCAAAATAGCACATTTTATCCCGTGCCAGAAGACCAGCAATGCGACTCACATCACAAATTTGTTCTTCAAGGAGGTCATTCGACTTCATGGATTGCCGAGAAGTATAGTTTCAGACAGGGACACGAAATTCATTGGACATTTCTGGAGGACACTCTGGAAGAAGATGGGGACTAAATTGATGTTTAGTTCTTCCTATCATCCACAGACGGATGGGAAAACAGAGGTGGTAAATAGGATTCTGGGAGACTTGCTAAGAAGCTTGGTGACAGAGCACCACAGCAGTTGAGACAATGTGTTGCCACAGGCAGAGTTTGCGTACAACGACTCAGTGAACAGAAGCACAAGGAAAAGTCCATTTGATATTGTATAAGGCAGGCAGCCAAGAGGAGTTTCTGAACTGAGGGATTTAGAACAGATAATAACTAAGAGCGCAAGTGCTGAAGAATTCGCAGAGGCAATGAAAGAACTTCACAGCAGGGTGAAGGAGCGATTGCTGGAATCAAACCAGGAATATAAGCGCAGAGTGGATCAGCATCGGAGACAACTTCAGTTTGAGATTGGTGATCTAGTTCTGGCACATTTGAGGAAAGAAAGGTTCCCAAGGGGAACATACAATAAGCTAAAAATGAAGAAAATTGGGCCATGTAAAGTCCTGAAGAAATTAGGAGAAAATGCTTATGAAATTGAGTTGCCGGATGAGATCGGAATATCTCTGACATTCAATGTCTCAGACTTATATCCATATAAGGCTGAGGAAGCAGGAGTTGGAAGTGATGAACAGCCAAAGGTCCAGTGGCAGAAGTAGATGCCGATTTCAGAAAAGCCGCAGATGGAGCGTATACTCGACAGGAAGGTGAGAAAAAAGACCAGGCAGAAGCAATACTTCGAGTATCTGGTCAAATGGAAGGGTCATCCAGTGGAATATGCCAGATGGGAAATCGAAGCAGTGATACAAAAGCATGGACAGACCGTGCAGGAGCTCATGGACAGGATCCCATGAAAGTTTTCAAGCCGAGGAGTATGATGCAAGAGCATCACCGACTCATCAAGCGAGCCAACACATCAAGCGGAGATCAGCTGGACAAACCAACCCAAATTTTTGAAAATACTTTGGGATTGTTGCGCAAGTCTTTAATGAAGCCATTTATGAAGTCACATTTGTATATTGTATCAGACCTTGAGCCTTTAAGCTCTCGTCCTTTGGTAGATAGTCGACATTTAATTTAGTTAATGCTGGTAGATAGGATTTTAATTCTAGATTTGATAGTTTAGAGTCCAAGAGGGAAAACGGATATAGACACCCTCATTGTACCATTGTAACATAGTGGAAGCATTCAGGAGAAGAGAAGAGCAAGCAGAGAATAGTGTATGAAGAACACCCATGTACAGGAATTTGGATTAATAGAAGAAAGCTTTACCTCAAATTCATGGTTTGTGTTGTTTCTCTATGTATATTGTTGATGTTCTCATGAATGTTTGTTTCCTGTCATGCATTTTATTTTTATATGTTGTGCATGTGATTTTATGTTTCAATCTGAAGTCTGAAGGGGAGATGGAATGAGTTCCAATTGTTTTTCTATCTGAGCCAGGAGATTCCTGCAAGGTGTGTAGTCGAAAATCATCCGCAAAGAGTGCGTTGATGGAGGCTTAGGTAGTTTAACTCTTGTTCTCGTTTACCCAGAAGTGAGAGTGGGTTGCTGAAGCCATGCAAGGAGTGTGCAGGCTAAAGAGGAAGTCTCAGTCGTGAATCAGAGAAGAATGAAATCGAAGACTGCTGCTGCAGGAGTGCGCAGAGTCGGAAGGATTCAACACTTGGGAGTTGTTGTATGTTTTCCGCAAGGAGTGTGTGCAAGTCCCTCTGAAAGAATCAGAGTGGGAAAGCTCAGGAGGTATAGAACCTTTGAGAAATCAAGAAAGGAGAGCACAGGAATTTCGTGCCGTGGAATGTTCCAGCAAGAGTTGCAAGTGCAGGTGTTGGAGGGCAAGTTCTGAGAAGGAATACTTAGCCATTCTCAGGAAATCTTCAAGGAGGAGGAACCGACGGCCTAGATCTTGTGACGAGGGTCGAAAAATCTCGTCAGTCGTTGGATTTTCCGAAACAGCGGCGAGGTTACAGTCATATCCAAAAGGACGAGCCCAGAGTACTGTGAGTCGTTGGATTATCACCTGATTTCCCGTCAATTGTTCGATTGGACAGAAGTTGCACAGGGTTTAAAGTCCGCGTGGGCATCGGGGTTTCAGAAGTTAAGAATTTGGAGACCTTTCGAGTCTCGAAACACCGACGGAGATCCTAGCCATTGATCTTGGCAGGACACGTGTCAGTATTCTGGTGAGGCATCGGGATATTGGAGGCATCAGGGTTTTGAAGGTCGAGAGAACTGAGACCTTTCGAGTCTCGAAACACCGACGAAGATCCTAGCCATTGATCTTGGCAGGACACGCGTCAGACATCAAGAAAGGAGTCAGGGTTTGGCATTTCATGATTCCTGAGGACATAAGAACCGTTGCATCAGGAATCGCGATATCGCGATCCGCGATATCCTGACGAGCTTTGAACCATCCATTAGCAAGGACACGTGGCAGGAGATCCGAGGAAGTCAAGAACCGAAGCATCGAGGTTTTCGGAGGCAAGAAACTCTTGCACATTGAAATCGCGATCCGCGATTTCCCGACGAGATCTGAACCGTTTGATTCGAGGACGCGTGTCCGAGGATCCAAAGGAGTCGGGGTTCGGCATTTCGGGGTTTCTGAAGACAAAGGAACCGTCGCACCAAGAACCGCGATATCGCGAAACACGATATCCCGACAGTTAAAGTTGTGGGCCACGGAAGACATGATAGGGGACAGGTGTCATCGCACATCGGGGTTCAGAAATTTGGAATTTCTGTGAACCAGTGCATTTGAAATCGCGAAACTCCGACACGCGATTTCCCGATCACCACGGGAGTGTGGGCCACAGGTGCTAGAGCAGAGGACAGGTGGCAATTTGTATCGGAGTTCGGGGAATTGAAAGTCCCGTGCACATGACAACCAGAATCACGATATCCCAATATGCGATTTCCCGATGGATACAAGGACAGAGTGGGGACCACCAGGGTCAGAGAGGTGAATAGGTATCTCATCCACACCGAAGTATCGGTGTATCGGGAATTGGGGATTTTTGAGGTAAGTTGTCTACGACAACGCAAGTTTCGATTTCCCGACGAGGAAATTCCTGACAGGAGAAGGAAAGCGTGGGTGAATATTCATCAAGTTTCGGGGATTTGTGAGACCCGATCCTGTGGTTTCAGGACTCGCGATCTTGCGAAGTCCGATTTCCCGATTGGAGTAGGGAGATCATAAGGATCATTATGTGGGTATTGAGGACTCCTGATAGGGGAGTTGAAGAGCATTTCATTTCTTCGGGCCTAAGGAAGAGAAGGTCCTGTGGGAGCGGATGTGCCCTGGGTGGCCCGTTTGCATCAGGTACTCTCCATGATCTACCTTTCAATGGTTAAACTAATTTCTGAAGGAATCTTCTATGATACCGATTGTTGGATTACTGAGAGGGGAGGTGAATCAGTAATAGCGTAATTATAATCCTTTTTCTTCAAATGTTATATCAATGTAGAATTATTATCCAATAATGAGCAGTACAAAATAAATAATCACACAGATACACGGTACACTAGTTTTTTATGTGGAAAGCCAAATCGGGAGAAAACCACAGAATTTTTTTTCTTATATGTCTTGAAGAATTACATTCATTGGAAGCACCAACTTCCTTTGTTTTCCAGCTACAACTGAAAGGAGGCTCCAACCCCCTAGTTTCTCAGGCTACAACCTGAGGGAAGTTCCAACTCCCCAATTCTCTGGCTACAACCAGAAGGAGGCTACAACCCCCTATGTTCTCCGGCTACAACCGGAAGGTGGCTACAACCACCTGTCCTTGCCTCGTCCTACCACCTTGAAGTAGAAGCAGAATTATGGAACCACTGTCACACTATCACTATGAGATATACCGCTGTAAACATGTACCAATAAATCTGAACCATGCATCAACAATACATCAACCTGTACCTCAACCTGTAATCAACCTGTACGATAAACAAGTGCATAAAGCATGCACCAACCTGTACCAAACAACCTGTAATCAACATGTACCATAAACAAGTGCATCAAACCATGTACCAAGTATGTACCAATCATGTGTCAACTACTCATCAACTATGACTCATCAATATGTACCAACATCATCATCTATACACCTCATGTATGTGCCAACTCATCAACTACTTGTCTCAACCATGTACTCAACATGTACCTCAACCAAAATCCCTCATCAATTTCATCATCCAAATCTGATTTGTAGCTCTGTAATAGACCTTCTGTATATGATCACATTCCTACAAACCTTCCTTAACTTTAACAACAAGAGACTAGCATTTTCATCAAACTTTTCTTTAGTCTCACATGCCTAGTTTTGGATAAGTCAACAACCCTAACTTGAAGTAATCATAACTTTTAACCTGTAATGTATAAAGATCTGAAAATAATATACAATTTTATTCAATGTGTTTTATGAAATTCCTCTAGGTTTCACTACTTGGAACCTCTCAGAAAAGGATTTATAGCAAAAATGGCATACCTTTCTGAATTATGGCTTATTCTAGAGAGCGACCTTGTAGACCATGCCCCGCATGAAATGTTTGTTGAATTGATCTAAAATTATTACACAACATACTGCATAATATACCCTAACCAACACATTTTATCTCACTAAATTTGGATCTGTTATGAATAAGTTATGACATTTTTACCCGAAACACTTGTTTTTGACTAGTTTCAGGACTAGCCACAAACCCTATTTTCCACGGAGTGTAAATCCCAAAATACAACAACCCACAAGATGAATTTTTTACCACAGATACTTGGGTATGTTTTCTCAATGGAATAGAAATTTCACAATCTGAATCATTATAGAAAAAATGTTATAGCGAAAATGGTGAGATGACCTGTAAATAACATACCTTAGAAAGCACCATCAAAAGAATTTATCTTTCCTTGCATTTCGGCCTTCTTTTCTTCACCTTCCCTCAGAAATTCGTCTTAGATATCCTTGGTTACCTCAAACACCTATAGACATTCAATATTCTCAAGTGTAATTTAAATGATAGAGCCTCGCCTCTTATTTATACTCTCCAAGTAGCTTCCTTAAAAACATCTTCTAGGTCACTTGGCCCACTTTCCTTATTTTAGGGTTAACCCACTTCTAATTTATCCATTAAATTTATTATTGAAATAATTTATTTTGTATT
>ML790085.1:461456-476345 GCA_009831015.1 Picea engelmannii
TACCTTTTAAAATCTCTTAAACCACTTTGACTACTTTGACCTTTTGGGGCTTCTAGATGACATATGAGGGTCCTCCAACTTCGTAAGGCCATAACTCTCAAACCGTGAGGAGTTATGTGACATTACACATACCACCAGAAATGAAATGAGATTTAATATCCATATAGAATAGTATTACCTTCAAATATAGAAAAAATCATACCGTTTTCCACCAAACAAAGTTGGGTCCATTACCCAAACTTGGGTTCTCCAACTTCACATGGTCATAACTCTCTAACCATGAGGATTTATGTGACGTTATACATACCACCAGAAATGGAATGACAAGAACTATCCATCTAGTATAGTTTCCCTAACAAATTCATTGTCCTTCATCTCATTATTCCATAATTAAGCATGGGTTCTCTTACTCCACAACGTGTCTTCCCGTGAGGGCTTTCACCATAAGGGGACCACTTTGGAGTTCATCCATATTTACTTCTTATCAACCATGAAAAAATAATAATGAGTCATATTTACATCAAACAATATTGGGTCCATTACCCAAACCTTTGTGCTACGGGGATTTCTTCAAGGGTTGACATCAATGACAACCAACCTTAATCAACAGTTGAGGCACATGGTTTGAGGATATTGGATATTGGGCACATTGTTTGAGATACATTTTTGGTATATGTATGAGTCATTCCTTGGTGACATTGATGCATGGTGAGATACATCATTGATGCATGATATGGTGTTGGTATATGATATGGTACAGGATTGATACATGATATGGTACAGGTTCGGTGCATGGTTGATGCACTTGTTATGGTACATGGTATGGTACAGGTGTTGATGTACATGGTTGATGCATGGTATGGTATAGGATTGGTACTTGGTATGATGTTGATGTACATGGTTAATGGTGGAGGAATATGATATAGGTTATGGTGCATGGTTGATGCACAATTCGGTACATGGTTGATGCACAATTTGGTACAAGTGTTGGTGCATGGTTGATGCACTTTTTGTGGTACAGGTTGTGGTACACCATTGATGTTTGGTATGGTACAGGTTGATGGTTTGGTACATGGTTGAGACACATATCTTGTGATTATATGTTGGTGATCTTGGTGCATGCTTGATAGAGGAATGTGTTGGGTGATGTTGAACATCTAGTAGAGAGGTGTCCTTGGTATATGATCCATGTGAGAGGATCTGGTTGAGTATCGATGATAGTGATTGTGACAGGTTTATGTGACAGTGGCAGTAATAGTGACAGTGATTGTGGTAGTGATAGTTGGTCTACATTTATATTTTAGGGTGACAGGATGGGGCACGGAAAGGGGTTGTAGCCTCCTTCCCATTGGTGCCAGAGAAAACAGGGAGTTGGAGCTTCCTTCAGGTTGGAGCCTGAGAATTAGGGGGTTGTAGCCTCCTTCTGGTTGGAGCCAAAGAATTCAGGGAGTTGTAGCTTCCTTCAGGTTGGTGCCTTTAAATCAGGGGGTTGGTTCCTCCTTCCAGTTGGTGTTGGATAATTGGTAAGTTGGTGCTTCTTGTGAATGAATTCTTGATTTATATAAGAAAGGATTAGGTGGTTTTATCCCGTTTGGGTTTCCACATAAATTCTGGTGTACTATGTACTTGATGTGATATTGTTGATGTGATGTTTCTTATCTTTATATGTTCATGATATATTGATGATATGTTGTTGATTAAGTTGAAGTTTATATATTGTGGTTAAAAGTGGTATAAAGTGCTCATGTTGATTCACACACCCCTCGCCCCTCTCAGTATTCCAACAATTGGTATCAGAGTAGGTCCTTCAAGGAGATAGTTTAGCCATTGGAAGGAAGATCATGGATTACACTGAGAATGGAGCACCAATGTTCAATTTTCAGAATGGTTTCCACTATGAGATATGGATCAGTAGAATGAAAGTATGTTTATAGGAACAAGGATATGATGTTTGGAAATCATTTTTTACAGGATACACTGCTACAAAGAAATCGAAGATTGCAGCTAAGAATGAATTGAAAAGAAATAACAAAATAGAAATGGATTTCATCTAGGAAGAATTTCCTGATTCGGTAAGAGAGAAAGTGGGAAAATGTTCATCAACCAAAGAACTTTGGGATAAGCTACATAATATTTATTCCAAGGAATATCCCATCACAGAGTCAGATCATATTAAATAAAGTGAAGGTACGTAACAAGAAGAAATATGATCATCATGTCAAATAGATTCATAAGAAGAAGATTGTGAAGAAGGTGTAGTAGACCTTGAAGAAAATTTAATTAGTGCCTTAAATGAATTGGCAAAAGAAAGGAAGAAAAAAAATATCTTAAGGAAAAATTGGCCAAGAAGCATTCTCAAGAAATTCTGAAAAATCCAAACATGTCATCGTAAATATAAAAGCTCAGCTGGAAGAATCCAGAAGGATTGAAGAAACATACAGAAGTCAAATGGAAGAGAAGTAATGTTTGGAAGCCAAAATAGCAACACTAAGAAAGGAAGCAATGGAAGAGAAGCAATGTTTGGAAACCGAAAGAATGGAAGAAGAGAAGAGAGAGAAGATTTTGATAGATCATGTCAAGGAAATATCTGAGGACTTAAATTATCTTGAAGTAGAATTTGGTCAAGAAAAGAGAATACTTGAAAAACAAATTATTTCCTTGGAGATCCAAATTGAAAAAGCAAAGAGAACGAAAGAATTCATGAAGACTTAGATGATGAAGAAAGAAGAAAATATTGATAAGCTTGAAGAAGAAGTTTTCACATTGAGAGTTCAAATCGTCAAGATTAGCAAGAACATTGAAGAGAGAGAAACATCAACATCATCATCAATAGAGAATTTTGAAGAGAAACACTCTATGTTTCCAAAAAAGAAGAATGAATAAAAGAGTAAGAGTTATGCAAAAGTACTCAAGGGAAGGAATCATGGTCAGCTAGAATCAAAGAAAAATGATAGAGATACATCTTCATTAAAGATACAAAGAAGATTCAATCATGATCATGATCAGCCAAGGCAGGAATTCAAAAGGACTACAACAAAAAGAAGAGAATTCACTCCAAGGTATGTAAATTTATTGTGTGGTCATTGTTTTTATTGTACTAACTTTGGACATAAAGTTGCATATTGCAGGGCTTATGGAAGAAATGTTCAAGAAAGAAATGTTTATGTGGCCCCACATAAACATTGAATGTTACAAATGCCATAATTTTGGTCACATAGCTTGTGATTTTAGAAGCATGATGGATACTTCTATTAAAAGGAACATTGATATCAGATATAAGAAAGTTTGGAAAAGAAAACAAGAACATGTAAAGGAAGATCACATAAATGAAGGACACCCAAAAGTCATACTCTCGGGATTAGAAATAGTACAAGATGAAGACAAATCTACAAGGAAAAAGGAAGATGTCAAATACAGGAAGGTTTAGAGAAGAAATTAAAAACAAGAAGAACATGTGAATAAATAACAAGTCCCAGAGATCACAGGATTTGCAGTAGTGCAAGAAATAAATGAAGAGCATGTGAATAGAGAATAGTCCCAAGAGATTGTACATTCAATAATTGTAGTGCAAGATCAATCCACAGGAAGAAAAGGAAAAAGTTAGAGTTCAAAGAGATGATAAGTCTAAAGACAAAGAGGAAGATTACTCTACATCAGAGCAAGTATTTTTTTGACTCACTCAGCTTGGAGAGTCCCATTAAATAGGAATATTGAATAGGGGGAGTCTATGCAGTATATACTACAAATCATAGAACCATCCTTCAAGTAGTTTGAAGTGTTTACATAGACATATTCATAGCAGTATGATAGTATAAGTATGGAATGACATATGGATCAACATTGTGGACAGTTGATTAACATAATTATGGAAAGATTATGATATATGAACAAAGATGGAAAGCTTATGATATATGATGAATAAATATGGAGACATACTAATCGGGGGAGATAACCTTTTTCCCATGATGTGAAAGGGAGAAAAATAAAAAATTCATGAAGACAGGGGGAGCATCCCCAAGGTGAGATACCCTTTTCCATTGATGTCAAAGGGGGAGAGTGAGAAATATTGATGAGGAGAAATGGCCATGGGGGGAGCATTAGTGTTGGAGCATCAATGTTTCCATTAGTGTTTCCACCAATGTTGGATTTTCCATAAATGCCAAGGGTGGATATTGTTGGACAATTGGTTTGGAGAGTTAGTTTTCATTGATGAAAACCCTTGGAGAAGTTTGGAAACCCTAGAGATATCGTTGAGATTGATGGTGAGTTAGTTTTCATTGATGGATTTGTTGATGTCAGTAGATGTGTTGGGTGCATTTGATGAAATCTAC
Source organism: Picea engelmannii (assembly GCA_009831015.1). NCBI lineage: Eukaryota > Viridiplantae > Streptophyta > Pinopsida > Pinales > Pinaceae > Picea > Picea engelmannii. Next base: position 465,788 of record ML790085.1, read on the forward strand.
ATGAATCCCTAAAGGTGTGGTTATGGGACTCGAAGTTGGTTGATGAATATGTACATGAAGGAAAGTGTAAATGCAGGTAAGACACTCATAGACAGATATTCCTTGTCATGTTGTTTCTGGTTATAGGTGGTATGCCACGTGGTTCTTCTCGATTAGGGAGATATGGCCTTGTGAAGTTGGAATCCCCGAAGAATGTTCAAGAATCCCCTAAGTAGTTACAAGTCAATAAATGAATGGGTAAAGTGGTTGTAACAATAAATTCAAGAAGCCCTAAGAATAAGGAAATAGGTTACCTAGCAAAAGTATAAATACACCTCAAGGAGTCTCTCATATGTACATTCACACACACCTTCTATTGAATATATTCTGTGTGAGTAAGTGACTCTTATCTGAGGTAACCAAGGAGATCTAAGGTGAATTTAAGAGGGAAGATGAAGTAAATAAGGGCGAAATTCCAAGGGAGGATGAAGTCTTGTGATGATGTGTTCTAAGGTATGTTATTTAAAAGTCATCTTGTCATTTTCATTATAACTATTTTTATAGCATGATATAGATAGTGAAAATTGGAGGAGCGTGAGAAGACATGTCAATCTACCCGTGGCAAAAATTTCAGCTTCTGTTTCATTTCATTTTCTGATATATACAATGTGGAAAATAGGGTTTTTTGCTAGTCCTGAAACTAGTCTCAAACAGGTGTTTCGAGAAAAACAATAATAACTTCTTCATAGAGGATCCAAATTCCATGAGACAAAATTAAATGGATATTTTATAGTCCTTAGTATGTGGTGTATTATTTTCATATCTATATATCAAATATTTCACGCGTGGCATGCTCTACAAGTTTGCTCTCTAGAATAATCCAGAATTCAACAAGGTCTGCCATTTTTGTTGTAACTCCTTTTCTAGGATATTCCAAGATGTAAAACTTGGAGGAATTGTAGAGAAGATATCGAATAATATTGGGTAAATATTTCATACCTTTATTCATTATAGGTATAGAGTTATTCTTTTTTAAATTTATGGTTTCTGACTAATCCAAAAACTAGTCCTGTGAGACTAAGATAAAGTTTGATGAAGATGGTATTCTCTTGTTGTTGAAGTTGAGAAGGGTCTACAGGTTTGTGATCATATACACCAGGTTTGTTACATAGTTACATGTATGTTTATATGCATGTTTTTAGGGTTACATGTTGATTATGTTATGGTTCATTCTTGAGGCAAGTCTTTGGTATATTGTTGAGGCATTGACACATGCTTGAGGAACATCGTAGGTGCATGGTTGAGGCATATACTTGGTATATGATCTTGGTTATTTGGTACTTTGTTGAGGCACTTCATTGATGATATATTATGATACATGGTGTATGGCATGATTTATACATATCATGAGTGATATGGTATATGGTTGAGGCACATGGTTTGAGGAGCATCTTGGATATTGGGCAAATTGCTTGAGATACATTTTTGGTATATGTATGAGGCATTCCTTGGTGACATTTATGCATGATGAGATACATCGTTGATGTATGATATGGTGTTGGTACATGATATGGTATAGGTTTGGTGCATGATTGATGCACTCGTTATGGTACATGGTATTGTACATGTGTTGATGTACATGGTTGATACATGGTATGGTATAGGATTGGTACTTGGTATGGTGTTGATGTACATGGTCGATGGTTGTGTTAGGATATTTAGACACTTAGGAGTTAGTAATATCTACTTGGTCTATTGTGTCAATAGGTAAAAGTGTGTTTTCTAGTGTGTTTCTTTAGTATGCATTAGTATGCATTTGTAGTTAGGAAATCCGACGGTCATGATATGCTCCCGACATAGAGTGATCTGACTGTTCATACTCTCCTCGATCTTAATGACCATTGATCTGTGGATTAACACTCGATTGGTCCATGATATTTATTTAAAGAGCATGGAGGGTCATTTGTTGATGATTGATTGTGAAAAACTCTCTTGTAAAATATCTCTGTAATCTTTTTCTTTGCATTAATAAACTGTTCCAAGTGGTCACGTTGGCTGGGGCCATGGATGTTTCCCCATAGGAGTTTTACCACCTGAAAAAATCGGTGTGTTGATATTTGATCTGGTTATGTGAGTGGTTACTGAAGGTGTTCGTCCTCTGTTGGAATACCTGTGTTGTCAAACATGGTATCAAAGCCTGTTTGAAGATCTTCTCCTATTGTAGATCAAGATCGTGAAGCCTATTTGCCTCATCTCCGTTTTTTGTCTCTTCCATACATTTATGGGCTGAGAGGACTATTCCATTGCGTCTGGAGCACTCGTTTCATTCAGCAACACTTTTTGTTTCACTCGAAAAGGTTTCTATTTTCCTAAGATACGACCATTATAGTTAGATCCGGAGGTATAAAGTTTGAATACGCATTTTTTTTTATTTTTTTGCAGAGAAGTTTTTTGGGTTTTATTTCGGTTTTGTATTTTTTTTATTTCCGGGTTGCTACTCTTTTAGATATGCATATGCTCTTTGCCCCGCACCCTGTGTGATCTCGGAAAATCGGAAACAGATAGGAAAAGGTGCATCTTCCGGGTAAGCTAACCGAGATCTAACCCTTGTTGTCATCGAGAAGCGAAATTTTTTTCTTGTGTGAAAAGAGTTTTTTTTTAGCACGCTCTCCAAGGTCGTCTTCCACAACAACAAAAACAACCCCAATCCTCCTTCTAAACATTACAATATGTTTTGCTAGACCATTTGGTTAAAAGTTGCCTTATTAAGTAAGAGGTCTTGAGTTCAAGTCTCTCTTTTGTTACGTTTTTTGAAAAAGTGATGCAAAAATTGTAAAGTGTATTTCACTTCAAGTATAAAAGTGAATCACTATAAGTAGCTTTAATATTTTATTTTAGAGTTATTTTGCATGCATCCTTTTTGTTATAAGGTAACTTCATTGTAAAAGTGATCCCCACTTCTCTTTATAAAAGTGGGTCACTTCATAAAGCAACTTACACTATCATGTGGTCATTTGGTTACCGTTTATGCCTTTTTTAAAAAGGGCATAACTCTCACATCGGAAGTCCATTTTCAGTGCTGGTTTTTTTTAAACTGCATAACTTTTCGAGCTCTTTCCATCCAGATCATCAGTTTTAGTTTTTAGATCCACATTATCTACATATTTAATATGGCTTCTACAAGTATTGTCTTGCTTACCAGCAACAACTACTTCCAATGGAAATCTCATATGGGAGATTTGTTAAGAAGTAAAGGCTTGTACCGGATTACCTTGGGAAAGGAAAAAGCACCCATTGATGCTGATAAGAAAGCCAAGTGGGATAATAGGAATGAAGAAGCATGTGGACTAATCGGAATTTCCATCTCTCCTGATTTAAGGTACCACATTCAAGACATTGATGACCCCGAAGAAGTTTGGAAAAAGATTGAATCTGTGTTTGGTAAACTCAATATTATTTGAGCACAACAATTAGAAAATCAAATACTGACCTTGAGTCCAAGTGATTTTTCTTTCCTTGGAGACTATCTATCTAGGTTTAAAACACTCAGAATTTTATGTGAAGAATGTAAGATAAAGATGGAGGAAGAGCTTTGTATCTATCTTATTCTTTCTAAGCTAGGTAGTGCATATTATGTGTTTGTATCTACCTTTTATGCCATGAGAGAGGCTCTAGGGGAAGAATATTATGAAAAACCCACTCTTGAGTCCTTTTGTGCTTCTTTGATTCGAGAGGAAGATAAGCTTGTACAATTTGGAGTGATCAACACTACAGGTCCCTCCAACAAAGCCTTAGTTGCACAGCAGAAAGATAAACCCAAGTATCCTAAGAAGAAACATCCTCGCTACAACAACAAACAACATAAGGGTCCCAAACCTGCTCTGACAACTTTAGCTCCTACTGGTGACAAAGGAGAAAAATATAAAAGTAATAATACTAACAGACATTGCAACTTTTGTGATAAATATGGTCATGATGAGTCCAAATGTTTCAAGAAGATGATAGCTTTAGAAGCGGCGATGAAAAAGAACAACATCAGTATTGATTCTACTTCTTCTTCTCACGGACATGCACTTTCTGCTTCTAGTTTCTCCTTCAATGCAAATTCTAATTCTACTACTTCTTCTTCTGATGAGTGGCTTATTGATTTAGGAGCATCTTATCATATGGCTAAGGATAAAGCCATATTTTCTTCTCTAAATGAATGTAACACCAAGAAAATATTTGTTGGTGATGATCTCTTAGTGTTAAAGGATCTGGAATAGTTCAAGTAGATAATGGTCATTTCAATAATGTATTATGTGTTCCAAGTCTTTCTTGTAACCTTCTATCAGTATATCAAATCACTCATTCAGGTGAAGGTAAAACCGTCGAGTTTTCACCTCACCAAGTTGTAATCAAGGATCTAAAAGATCTTAAGCATGTTCTTGCAACTGGAATTGATGATGATATTACCAGGTTGTACAAGTTTGACAACTTTGGGTCATCATCTTTTTCATCGGTTTTTGTTTCTCATAGCGATGACTTGAGCAAACTTTGGCATGAGCAATTTGGTCATCTAAACTATCGCTCATTGCAACAACTATGTAATCAACAGATGGTGATTGGTCTTCCTCTTGTTTCATGCAGAGATGGTGTTTGTGTCGGTTGTGTTCTCAGCAAACATCATTGGGATAGTTTTGACAAACGTACCTCTTGGCACACCTCGGGTCCTTTGCAGCTTGTTCATAGTGATTTGTGTGGTCCACTTTCTTCTCCTTATTTTTCTGGGTGCAAGTATTTCTTAACTTTCATTGATGACTTTTCCAGATGTACTTGGGTTTACTTCTTAAAACTCAAGAGTAAAGTTTTTGACAATTTTTTGGCCTACAAGGCCCTTGTAGAAAAGAAATATGGACATCAAATTCAAAGGTTAAGAACAGATAATGGAGGCGAATATGTGAACAATAATTTTACAAGATACTGCACTACACAGGGAATCCAAATGCAACACACTATTCCATATACACCACAAAAAAATGGTGTTGTTGAGAGAAAGAACCGCACATTAAAAGAAATGGCTAATTGTATGATCCAATCTATAAGGGGTTAAGTCTAAAGTATTGGGTGAATCCATCAACTGTGAAAATTACATAGTAAATCGCAGTCCCATAAAGGCTCTTAAAAATATAACACCGAAAGAAGATTGGACTAAAATTAAACCAGATGTAAGTCACTTTCGTGTATTTGGCAGTATAGCATGGGCTCACATTCCTGATGAGAAAAGGAAAGCATTGCAGCCTAAAAGTGAGAAGTGTATATTTGTTGGTTATTCTAAAGATGTCAAAGGTTACAGACTTCTTCAATCACATTGTAATGAAATTATTATTAGAAGAGATGTTAAACTTGATGAAAATCTCTTGGCTTGCGAGCCTAATTCGGCGATTGTGCCTTCTTCAGCCTGGGAGACATCTTCGGCATTTGTGCCTTCTTATGATCTCTTTTCTTCTTTAGATGATGACAGTGAGGATGAAAATCCACCTCTGCCTACTCACCCTCCTCCAAATGAGTCCTTTGAACCTGAACCAGCACCAGCTCCACCGCTTCCTAGATGGGTCTGTTCAACACGAGAAGTAGCTGGTGATCTTGTCGGTGGTCCTTCATATTAGCGTCGAACACGTTCACAGTTCCAACAAGCCTCTTCTCTTTTGGCTCAAGTTTTAGAAACTCATGATCCAGAGACATTTGTAGAAGCTTCAGGTCATCCAAATTGGGATACAGCAATGAATGAAGAGTATCGTTCTTTAATGGCAAATGATACTTGGGATCTTGTACCTCTTCCAAAAGGAAGAAAACTTGTTAAATGAAAATGGGTCTACAGAACTAAGTATGCATCAGATGGAAGTGTTGAAAGACACAAGGCTATGTTAGTTTCCAAAATATTTTCCCAAGTTGAAGGAATTGACTATAATGAAACCTTTTCCCCCGTAGAAAAAATGAATTCCATCCACCTTGTTCTTGCCCTTGCTGCCTCACATAAATGGGAGGTCCATCAGATGGATGTTAAATACGCCTTCTTACACAGAGATTTGCAAGAATAAATCTACATGGAACAACCTCTTGGCTATGTCCAGAATGACTCTAGCCTTGTTTTTCGCCTCAAGAAATCTCTTTATGGTCTCAAGCAAGCTCCCCAAGCTTGGTATGCCAAAATGGATAGCTTTCTTATTGCCACTAGATTCTCTAGATTCCATTATGATCTTAATGTCTATACCAAGAAAGTAGGAATCCATCTCATAATCCTTGTCCTTTGTGTTGATGACCTTATCCTTATTGGTAGTGACTCAAAACTTTTAAACCATGTGAAAACAAGCCTTAAGAAGAAATTTGAAATGACAGACTTAGGCTTTTTTCACTATTTCCTTGGCCTCCAAGTTTTGCAAACCAATGAAGGAATTTTTCTTTCCCAGTCTAAGTATGCTGGTGACCTTCTTTGTCACTTTCACATGGAATATTGTAAACCAACCCCTTCTCCCTTCCAGTCTGAAGTCAAGATTTCTGCCACTTGTACTTCTCTTGAAGTTGATGCCACCCTGTACCGTCAGTTAGTTGGTAGCCTCTTATACTTGACTCATACCCATCCTGATCTTTCCTTTCCTATTGGTCTTGTTGCCTGATATATGCAAACACCCCATGAAAGCCATTAGAAAGAAGTTAAAAGGATATTTCGATATGTTCATGGTACAGTTCAGTTCAGGATACATTACAGTTCAGGGGGGACTCCTTTATTGGTTGGTTTCACTGATTCAGATTGGGTTAGCGACCATGATGATCGGAAGTCTAATAAAGGTTATGTTTCCAACCTTGGTTCAGGATGTGTCACTTGGGCCTGTAAGAAACAACGACCTATTGCACTTTCTTCAGCAAAAGCAGAGTACCAAGCAGTGGTAAATGTAAGTCAGGAAGCCCTATCGCTTCGACAAATCCTTTCAGAGTTTGGATTCCAGCACCAGCATTCGACCAGCCTTTGGTGTGACAATCAGAGTGCCATCAAGCTTTCCAAAGACCCAGTTCAACATCAGCGTAGAAAACACATCGAGCTACACATGCACTTCATCAGAAAGCTCATTCATGATCAAGTTATTGAAATTCTCTTTTTCCCTACGAAAGATCAAGTTGCAGACATTTTCATAAAGTCTCTTACAAAAGCGAAGTTTTCCAAACTTCTATCTATGTTAGGAGTTTAGGAAGTTTTCATTAAGGGGGGATAGGCTCTAATGCCTCCTTCCTTCTCCTATTGTATCACTATTGTAAATCCTTCAATCCTATCCCAAGTTTTTCTTAAGGGGGGATGTTAGGATATTTAGACACTTAGGAGTTAGTAAGATCTACTTGATCTATTGTGTTGTTAGGTAAAAGTGTGTTTTCTAGTGTGTTTATTTAGTATGCATTAGTATGCATTTGTAGTTAGGAAATCCGATGGTCACGATATGTTCCCGACATAGAGTGATCTGACAGTTCATACTCTCCTCGATCTTAACGGCCATTGATCTGTGGATTAACACCCGATTGGTCCATGATCTCTATTTAAAGAGCATGGAGGGTAGTTTGTTGATGATCGATTGTGAGAAACTCTCTTGTAAAATCTCTCTGTAATCTTTTTCTTTGCATTAATAAACTGCTCCAAATGGCTGCATTGGTTGGGGCCATGGATGTTTCCCCGTAGGGGTTTTACCACGTGAAAACATCGGTGTGTTGAACTTTGATCTGGTTATGTGAGTGGTTACTAAAGGTGTTCGTCCTTCGTTGGAATACCTCTGTTGTCGAACAAGTTGAGGAATATGATACATGTTATAGTGCATGGTTGATGCACTTGTTGTGGTATAGGTTGTGGTACACGGTTGATATTTGGTATGGTACATGTTGATGGTTTGGTACATGGTTGAGACACATATCTTGTCATGGTATGTTGGTGATCTTGGTACATGTTTGATAGAGGAATGTGTTGGTGATGTTGGACATCTAGTTGAGAGGTGTCCTTGGTATATGATCCATGTGAGAGGATCTGGTTGAGTATCGATGACAGTGACAATTGAATAGGTTGATGAGTGACAGTGATAAGTTGATGTGACAGTGGCAGTGATAGTGGAAGTTATTGTGGTAGTGACATTTGGTCTACACTTATATTTCATGGCGGTAGGATGGGGAAAGGAAAGGGGGTTGTATCCTCCTTCCAATTGGTTCCAGAGAACACAAGGAGTTGGAGCTTCCTTCAGGTTGGATCCTGAGAATCAGGAGGTTGTATCCTCCTTTTGGTTGTGTTAGCACTCCGTAAATTTGTTTGGTTGAGAAAGCAAATGACAGAGGTAACCTACAGAACAACTTTAAGACTGGAAACTATCCTTTCCAATCTAGAGAGGGCTCTCTCTGAGACTTGGTCTCTAATGGATAATGACTTTGAATTGTCAGCTAGATTTATGTGTTTGTGAAATGTTTCTGGTTGCGCTGGCAAGGAAATACAAAACTTTGGGCTATGGAGTCAACCTCATGAAAGAGAGAGAAATCAATGACTTGGTAAGTGAAACTTTGAGAGGATAAAGGCTGAGAGGGAAATGGTCTTTCAATTCAAATGTCATTGTGTGTGGCGAAAAAAAAAGTACATAAAGAAACTCAGAGCACCATTAAAGATGAATTCTAACTTACTTAGAAGAAAACACAGAGTTTAAATGGTGAAGTCTAAAGTATCGTGCGATGAATTTTAGGCTTATTAATCGTTCCAATTTAAAAAAAGGAAAGGCATGAATATACAGAAACAGGAAGCATATACATATATAGAATCACAATACGTCAAACCACCACCACCATTAGAATATTTTCATCAAAGCCTCAAGATTTCTGCATTATATTTCAGTCAAGTTCAAAGATTACATTCAAGAGTCCCTTGTCTACACTACCCCTTGGGTTGCTATGCCTCAGACTACTTCTCCTGGAATTTTGGTTTCATTTATTCCCTGCCAGATGACCTTTCGAACAGAGTTTACTAAAAACGGAAACCCAAATGCACCCAATCATGTCATAATCGACGTCTTCTTCACGATCTTTCAGTCATAAGTAAGATTCGATCATCAGGATGTGATGAATCAGTGTTTCTCCTTTGCGAGGTGCCCGAACGATTGAGTGCACTATCATAAACTATGCCACCTATTGTAATGGGCTATGGTTGTTGTCGCGCGATCATTGGTTGTAGCATGCACATGGCGAATTGGTGTGGTGGATTCCTTTTGGTTATCACTCGTGTGCTCTAGGTGAAAATGGTGGTCTGGGAACCACACATCTCCTCCAAAAATTTCATGCATTTCACCTACACTTTTCCTCCTCAATAGGTGGGTTTACATCCTATGCACAATGAATATCCACCACGCGGGTGCCTTTCAAACTTCTTGTTTCTCGAAAGGAAATAGGACACGCAGAGAGAAACATTTTGTGCCATGTTCAAAAATACAAAATGGGGTCATGTCAATTATGCCTCTAGCACCACCTGCAACCTTAATACTCTGAGTGTTTTCCTAAGAGACCAGTTTCGTATGTTAATATTATTCACTTGTCTCCACAAGACCGCATTCCCTTTCATTTTGTTTGAGCACTGGAAAGAGTTGCGCAGACGTTATCCATGGCCAGTCCACATTCCTTGAAGTTCTCTGCGATTATTTCCTCTGACATCCTTTATTCATCATGCAGCTGAATGATTACATCTAACGCTTCTTTGAGCTGTCTTTTGAGCCAATTTTCATTCCCTTATCATCTCTGCGGCATTTTCATTTCAATAGTCTTTTCTACCAATTGTTTTCTCAATGCTCTATTCTCCTTATACAATTCAGTAATAGCGAGATGTGCTTTCTTCAACTGCTGCGACGACTCTTGAAACTACACGTTTTTAGTGCATGGCCTTCTCTGTCTTTCACTAATTCGCCTTCTTGAAACTTCAACAGGTTCTAGCCGAACAACGTGCATGAGTAACTTCTCAGCAACAGACTGGGTGCACAGTTCCCTAGGAGCTTGGGTCTCCTTGAGCTTCTTTATCAACCTCGGCCTACCTCTTTTCCAAGGTGTTGTTTGTTGGGATGATGAGTCTTCTATTTCCTTTCCTTTTCCTGTGGCCTCTTCCATTTTCCCCCACACTATGAAATGTTGTTTCCCCCACGGATAGAGGGAAATGTCCTTTGGGGTCCTTAGGGATGTCATCTGAAATTAGAAATGAATCCTAGTCTTTGTTCAACCGTCTTAATTCCTCGACTACCAACAACTTGATCAATGACATATGGAATAAGTTCTTCCTTGGCTGGTCAGCTTCAGCCTGGAAGTTGTACGCCGTCCTTTCTAGGCTTCGATGCAAGAACAAAGGTAAGTTCAAAGGATTTTTCCCTATGAAGTGCATCAGCAGCCTGATGTGATGTGGGTGTTGGATTACTGAGAGGGGGGGTGAATCGGTAATAACGTAATTATAATCCTTTTTCTTCAAATGTTATATCAATGTAGAATTATTATCCAATAATGAGCAGTAATAAATAAACAATCACACACATGCACAGTACACCAGTGT
>ML790086.1:0-50365 GCA_009831015.1 Picea engelmannii
GAAGGATGTAAACAAGGCTATGCTTGGTTGAGGATGCAAAAAATGTCGAGGCAAACAATTTAAAACACAAAGCGAGAACCGACTACAGGCTCAATACTGCAAGCAAGGGCATGAGATGCAATCACAACTTAATGCCAAAAAATGTCTTTTTTCATGACATTTAGTCTACTTGGTGTGAAAAAGGGATAAACTTGTGCCAAATATATGTCCTTTCAAATCCAATTTACGAGTGTGAAAGAGACAAGTTCACTCGACAATCTTTTCTCTTTTGAAAATGAGTCGGAAAAGAGCTTAACCGAGACTCACGACCTTTCAAGTCCAATTTAATGAGTGTGAAAGGGACAAATTAACTCGACAATCTTTTCACTTTTTAAAAGAGTCAGAAAAGAGCTTAACCAAGACTCGTGGATGTTGTTCTAAGAAACATATAATGGGGGAGGCCAAGGCTCCCATGTAGAAATTCTGTGAAAGGTCAACAACTTATGAAGAGTTGACAGAAGATTTGGAAAACCCAAAGATTTCCAAGTTGAGGAGGATAAAATACTTGCAGAGGTTACCTTATCTACAATATATTGAAGAATGCCCCTTATCTGGAAGGGTGTAGAAGAAGGAAGTTGAGGCTCTACAATATTATTCCAATCAAAAGAAACCACCCTAGGACTTGGAGGGAGCATACTCGAAGACAGTGGAATTATCCCTAGTGAAGAAGGTACAGAACTAGAAATGCTAAGGACATGGTCGAAGGATGCATCACCCTCCAAAAAAAGAGTGGGATTGACTGAAGATTGCATTAGAAATTTCACTTCCTTAGGCTTGTCACTCTCCAAGAGAAGAGTGGGATTGACCAAAGATTTCATCGGCATGATCACTTCTTCAACCGTTGGTTTAATAGAATGCGAGACAACAAGGTCAAGAGATGCATCACCCCCAAAAATAGGAGTGGTGTCAATCGAAGATTTCATCGACACGACCACTAGTTGAACATGATGCGAGACAACAAGGTCAAGGGATGCATCGGCCCCTAAAGGAAGAGGGGTGTCAACCAAAGATTGCATCGGTATGAGTGTTGTATCAACCAAAGAAGGTTGGGAAGCCAAAGATGACTCAGAACTCGAAGGGCCCCTGGGAAAGGACCACGCTTCTTGTACCACAACAGTAGAAGGGCACAAATGAGTAAGGTGATCTCCTTTGAAAAGCCTACAAAGGAACTTGGGCTTACAGCTTACACGTCCATGCTTCTCAATGGTATGAATGCTCCCAACATGACTTGTAGAGGCTAGTAGAAAATCCCCAACATGACTAGCAGAGTTTGGTGATGTATGTCCAGTGTGACTAGCGATGACTAGACTTGTGCCTCCAACATGACTTGCAGCGGCTAGTTGCTGGTCTTCAACATGAATAACAGAGGTTGTCGACCCATCTCCAACATGACTAACAGTGGTTGGTGATATAATACCAGTATGTGGCTGACCCTCACAAGAAACAACCGAGGAAGGTAGGGTCCAAGGATCACTAAAATAGGAGGTGCATAAAGGAATGGACCTCCCTGTCGAAACGAGCCTACTGGACATGGCGTAAACGTGGTGACTCGGTACCATGAAGTCAAAAGTACCCATAAGGGAAGAATACATTCCGACACCGACATTCTCAGTTGTCGGCTGAGAATTTTCGATCCCAGGGATCGACTGTCCAACAAATGTATTGAGATTAGCGTACGCAAAGGATAATTGGTCGATCATCACAATCTTCCTTTCATGAGGAAAACAAAGAGTACGAAAGACAGACGATACGATGGCGACCATAGCATAGGTCCAATTGTGTCACAGTAACAAGTTATAATCAAGAAGCGCATCAACTACCTCCACCTCCACTTCTACCGTCTTCCCACCTAAATGGACCGAAAGGCAGGAAGAATACCGCGAGGGCGGAAGGAATGACCGTCAAAAGTAGTGAACATGTTCAATGATTTAGAAAGAGTCGGAGAACTGAGATCTTTCCAACAGATTAGGGACATCACACATGTAACAATGCCTTCATCAACAACTACACGTTTGATGATATACTTTGAGTACTCCACGTGGATTTGGAATGCCACATGGTAAGGAAAGCGAGGCTTCACATCTGTGACGTCAAACTTGATAACTTTTGAGCCAATGGGTTCTAGAGCTCCTAACGCAGATAGTAAGGCATTTCTCTACGAAGGACACGTATGGAGTACCTCCAAAGTTGACATCGCACGAGGGGTTTGACCTAGGTCCTCAATAATAGAGTAGTTTTGGGTGGCTTTAGCTTTTGGATTGTGGGTAGAGCACTTGAGTACTCCTTTCAGAGTATGAGGTGGTGGCTTTGGTTTTTCAATATGTAAAGTTGTCTCCAGAGGAGGAGGAGGAGATTCTAGACTAGGAATATCTTGTGAAGAGTTATAATCTCGTGATCGAATGGCTACATTAACTTTCACATCGACCATATTGATACACAAACGGTCACTGTCTTGCAACGAAGGGTTTTGACTCCCACCGACTGCATTTCCGGCACTTGAGGAGCTCGAGGCCATGTGGGAAAGGATTCGTTAGCACATCGAGCGGTAGAGATAATAGCCTCACAACTTCCACAAGTTTGGGGCATAAATGGGTAAGGTGATCGTTTGTACAAAGCTTACAGGGAAATTTCACTTTACGTCTTTCTCGTTTTCCCTCTCCATCATTATTATTCATCCTCTCATTATTACCATTGTCCTTTGGTTTGTTACCATTTTTCCCACCCTTACGATTATTACGTCCTTTCTTCTTATTCCCGCCTGGTTGATGGTTACCATTTGGGTTGGCCGACGATTGCACAGAATGTACATCCGTCGACTGAGTGGGGTTGGAAGACACAGACGAAGTTGGCCCTCCCGCAGACTGTTTTAGAGACAACTCTTTCAAATGGCTTGTCACCGAGTCTGTGGATTTTACATTGGCGGATCCTACAATGCCATCGACGTGAGGTCTCAGATTTTGTCTAGGTTCGTAAGTTGACCGCGGTGCGTTCGAAATAATGTGGTATAACATCCTAGACTGAGCATATATCATATCTAGCTGTTGGGATTTAAAAATCACTTCTTCCTCGGTGGTAACCCTGGCAGTAGAAACATCCTTTGAGATAGTAGGGTGCAAAGAATTAAGGAACCATTCTAAAATAAAGGTCGGGGGTATGGAGGTCTTAATCAACCTCTTCCGTCTATGCCACTCCTGGATATGATCCGAGATATGAGTGGCGGTGTCCTGGCGTAAAGTCGACATAAGTTCTAGGCCAACATTGTAATGAATCGACAATTGGAAGTGGTTAAGGAAGACCAAAACCAATCGACTAAAGGTCCCATATGCCCCCCTAGGTAGCTTGATATACCATTTCGCAGCAACTCCAATGAGGGTGCATTGAAATAATCTTAACCAAATATAATCGTCTTTAAGGGAATTTGAGCAACACCATAGGTGAAAGGTAGTAATGTGATCACCAGGATCCTCACCATTCTTACCTTCAAATTTTGGAATGTCCGAAGGGAGCTTGGTGGGGATGGGGGGCCATGTAGGATCATGACTCACAGGGTCGCTCATCAACTTAGACAAGTCTGGCAGATTAAGCGTGGCCAGAAAAGGGAGACAGGGTTGTGACATCTGGCCCCAAGCTCTCGGGAAAGATTGTGCTTGAGGAAATGTAGCCCATCCAGGGTTCTAGTAAGCACCATGGCCCTGTTCGGGATTGTAAGACCCTCCTTTGGGTTGATTCATAAAAGTTTGGTTGGGCATCATTCCAGTAGGAATGTTTTGTTGGAGATTATAAAAACCCCCGCAGCCGGATTGGATCCGGGTTGGGGGTTGCCCAAAGCGTGAAACTGATCCCCTCCCCCCTTCGAGTGGGAATCCAAAGGATAGAGGTGGATTCGTCATGCCAAATGTGTTGGTTGGAATCAACACCAAGGAGGTAGGGGTATAGGATGAAACTTGAGCTGAAGCTTGTCCTCCAGGTTGGTTGTTCCACCCAGAAGTAGGAGGATTAGACCCAGGGTTAAAAGCAGGAATTCCTCCCAGATTAGGAGTCATTTGAGGGATTTGAGAACCACCAAACGAAAATGGAGTATAAGGAGGTGTAGTGACCCCATGCCCAATGCTAGCATTAGGGCCAAAAGCTGGGATGGCGTTCAAAAACTGTGAAGCTAGGATGGACTGAACACTATAGCCTGGTGAGTGACCAAGAGACCCAAAAGGGTTCGAGGCAAGAGATTGAGCATTCAATATAGGTCGAGCCATAGTAATGATAGGTTCCTCTGCCACTACAACCATTGTGGTTGTAGGAGTCGAAGGGGTGCCATTAACTATAGTGGGAGTGGGATTCGAAGGGCTCCTAATGTTTTGAAGACTAGGTTCAGTACTCATCCTTATAGAATAATAAATCTGAACAATGGATGTGTGTGTACCATGCCTAATAACTCTACGCCTTTTAGAAGGCAAAGACTCGAAATCCGGTGGTAACTATAACAAGTGATAGGACTGGCAGGGACACTGGTTCGATTCCATGATGACTTAAGACTCTAAAGATGAAAAATAAATCCTAAGGCCAACTAGTAATCAAAGAGCACACCAAAATTCAAATGACCAATATGCACACAAACGAGGTAAAGTGGTTGAAAGTGGCTTCCCTCCCTAAAGAAGGTATGTATCGCCCAAGAGGGGCCTGATACTCCATGCTAAAGATCAGAGGTAACAAAATTAGTTATAAGGGCCCTCGTGGGCTTAACAACTAGTCAGTCAGATCCCCCGGAGAGGTAATCCTGCATAAAGGTTGTGTGTTGTCCGAGCATTATCTGACCCAGGGTACCTGCAGAATAACCCCTGCAAGTAACCTATGTGGCACCTAAGTCAAGCAACTAATAAACCAATGTATAACCGATGCACATGCGAGCAGTCGTAAGTCAGGTCCACCGTATGGGCTAGGTAGCAAAGCCCGAAACCTTGAAAGTACCGCCTCTCATGGAGGTAAAGGCACTAGCAAGATCCCCAGATACGAATAGATCCCCATAAATATCTCTAATGCTAAGAAGGTATCGGGGGGATATCCCTTTAACCAACCTCACACAACCTCGTGATTAACTCCGGTGTGAGCGGAGCCTCTTGATATTACCAATTATATAATGGATTTCTCCACTCCCTTTCTCAGACACATATGTTGATTTAATTGCCTTGGAGAAGTTTATTGACAAAATCCTATTTCAAGGCACTAAATCCTAAGCTAGTTTGTGCACCCTAGAAAATAAAATTGTGACTAATCAATTTTAAATTATAGTGTTAATTTTAGTGGCCGGGATTACTCAAAAAGGTATGGTAGTGAAACTCATGATGTTATGACTCAGCAAGAAAAGTAAATATGAATATAATGCAAAGTCCTAAATTCAATTTTCAATGAATGATATGCTTCTAAAAACAAATGCAATTTTCAATTTCAACTCTACAATTTTGAAGTAAAAATTCAATCTTTCATTGCATGCGCTAAGCTGATGACAATGACTCAAAAGACCAAAATGCCAAGCAATGCAAAATGCCTAATATTTTTGTATTTTCAATATAAAAAATGAAAATGCATGGACTGAAAAGCAACTTGATATATAAACTCTACTGTGTATAGAAAGAGATAACTCAAGCATGATACCAAGCAACAAAACACCCAGCCCAATGTACAAGGACAATCAAAATGAAAAGATGATGAGAAAGACTCCACCCAAAAATTCAACCAAAGACAGGTTTCCTGTCATCCCACAAGCACTCAACAGGCACTACAGGGACCTAAGAAGACTCAACAAACATCAAATCCCACCCAACAACCACCAAACCAAGCAAACAAGCAAGAAAGGTTGATGCACACGGCTATTTAGGAAAACAGAGCGTATGTACGCATCTTGCAGAGGGACGACCCACGTATATATGCGACTGTCGGGCCAAAAAGAGCGTATATGTTTAAAAAATAAGGCTAGGCAAGGGAGAGGGCTGAAAACTCAGACCCAGAGTGAACAGAAGTTGCCAAGCAATGATACGACAAGAAACACAATAGGAATGGGAGCAATTTAAGGAGAAAAGTACTCCAAACCCTAAGAAGGAAGATTCAATCCCCAGTATGGTCACCAATTCTATTACGAGGAAAATCTCTCTATGGCTAGGGTAAACCACAACAGATGGAAATGACTACAGAAATCAACTCTCTTCTCAAGTATGCAATGAAAACAAATATGCTAGCAAGACACGATAAAACGCCTACCTCGTCCAGATGTTCGATGAAGTCCACCATTGAGCACTTGACCCAAAGAAATATCCCTGCAACTAGTCCTCAACAACCAAACAAAGCAAGAATATGGTGATGATAACTGATGTTAGCACATTCAATAGCATAATCCGTTAATAAACATGACAAATACACCCATGGAATAATAATTCAAATATTTGCAAGATATCAATTGGACGGGAAAAGAGTATTTCTATTAATATATGATCAACAAAAGTGAAAATGTTACAGACTTCTGTGTCGGCATGGTTAGGAACCGAGAAACTAATTTCCTTCTATCTGGGCCTCCACCACTTCAATCCTCCACCAAAGGCAAGCTCATAAGAGAGAAACAATGAGGTTCTCAATCAATAAGAGAAGAGCTTGGGGGTTGAACACTGTGTTCAGACTTACAGGACAAAGGGATGCAAACTCAATATGATTAAATAATTTCTCCAGAGTAACTTTGCTCTCAAAGTTGAATTCTTTCTCCTCTTTCCATAGCTCGGAACTGGCCCATTTATAGCCTTCAGAATGGAACTGAAGGGCCGAGTCAGAACGTTTCCAGTATATGGAAGGCCAAGGATCATAGATCTTCTGTCCTAACATGGAAACCCAACATTAATTTTCATTTTCTGGCACAAATATCGATGTACGTTGGTTGTAGTGGAGCAACCTGCGTATATGCATGCTGTATAGTATGCAAGATGCTTACATGTGGAAAAATATGTATTTTTAGCTCTGGATTTTACAAACAGGGATGATAAGTCTGGATAGGGAAATGGAACAAGGCCTTTTGTGCAAGATTGCATAGGGTGAGGCAAATCTTGCTATAACAATATTAGATCAAAATACTTGAGTCAATACAATATTCAAGAACTACGATACTATCAAACCATGCCAATGAGAAGAGGTGTTAAATTCAGTAAAGAAGCAACAACCAAGATTCCAAGGCAAATTTTTTAATAGTAAATCCATTAAAAAAAAATATACTGGGCAGTGTATATCTATCCATAGAAATTGGACCGAGTTCTTTGCACAAAAACATTGAACATATTTTTCATAAACACAGGTACATGATTTGCAACATGCATGATCCATCTTGATGCTCTTCAACATGCATACAAAACTCATTACCATGCTTTTTTTTAGGAAATCCTTGCAGTCTTCTCCTCGGAAGGTCAATGTTCGCTGCCACAATATCAATATCTTGTGGAAGACCTGAGGCGACAAAGAAACAAGAGAGTGGTTCCACAGTGGACATAAGAACCCATCCTCGCGGTAAAATTTATAGTTCTCATTAGATTCCTGTGAGGAAGAAGACGAAAAACGTTGCAGAGCAAGCAGAAGAGCCTGAAACTGAAAGTTAGGACACACCAAGAGACCACATCCTCATAGTCGAAGACTTCAGGGACACAGGATGCACGAGCAATTCCAGAGGCCCAAATTAGTCCATTTTGGGCGGAAGGAGATGTGTAGTAGGAATATGCCTTGCACCAGTGGGAGTTCTGGTCCTCATCCCCTAATATGTTAATTGTATATCCCGTAATTGAATAATTATTTGACTTGAAATATATCTCTGGGAGCATCAAGAGACCATTTCCTTACAGTGAAATACTTCAGCCTAGAACAGACTAATTTGGACCTCTAGAATTCCTACTCTTGAGCTACAAAGCGGCTATTGCGCTCAACGTCAATTTCTTTTTTGAAACCCCTTCTTTTGGTCTTGTCAGGGCCGCCATCGCCGAGTCAGGAAGTGCCCCCTGTTATGGTTGATTTCAATTTGGGTGCAGGAGTGGGAACAACATTTGCATTGCCATAATCCATTGTCGTATCATCGTCCATCGGATCATCTTCTCCCGCCTCGAAATCCACCGCATCAACCTCTGCGCCAACCATCATTGCAGGTGGGGTTGCCTTGGAATTCTTTGGCTTGAAATATATCTCTCGGTGCACCAAGGGACCATTTCATTTTTTTCTCATGGGCGGAGGGAGATGAGTAGTAAGAATATGCCCTGGAGTACTGGAACCTCTAGTCATCATGCCCAAAGGTGTTTACTGTATCTGGATAGAATTGCTGCCGTAATTTAATGAGAATTTCCATTTTCTCCAGATGATGTTTGAAATAAAAATTCGGAAGGGATAATATAACCCTACGCAAATCTTGGTTTAATGCATATCAATGGAAGATATCCTCGAGCCTTTCGCCGATCAATGACAATCTCCACGATTCATGTGTAATGAGCTGTTACAATTAAAGCTTACTAATTGCATATTTAGAAAAAAGTGCGAAGGTGGCGGTGATGACGAAGAGTGATTAAGGATTAAAGATTTCGTAAAGGTGCCAACTGGACGATGCACAAAAGAGATTGCATGATGCTTGAAATGAATACTTGGAAAGGATAACGGAACTCTCCGTAAATCTTGGTTTAATTCATATTAATGACAAATATTGTCTAGCCTTTCAGACATTAATGACAATCTTAATGGTTCCTGCATGATGAGATATTAGAATTAAAGCTTAGTAATTGCATATCTAGAAAGAAGTGCGAAGGTGGCGGGGATGGCGAAGAGCGATTAAGCATTGTACATTTCGTCCACCCACCAACCCGCTAAAGAGATTCCAAGAAATGGCCAAGTATGGAAAGCGGTAGGGAGGGCTTCAAAATAGGGTCACAATTTATACTCAGGAGAGGTCAGGGGCCGATGGTCAAATTGCATGTCTTCGAAATTTTGACTACAGAATTTCGGGTGCTGTTTGTAGGTAGCGGAACAATGGAAGCACAATGTTGAGCAAGCCTAGCCAGCAATAGACGATGGTAATAGTGGCCAAGTATGCAATGGGTAAGCGGTTGGTTGAACTCGTGATATAAAAGCATGAGACATACTCGGAATAGGGAATATTGACGGTCTTGAAAACAAGGCCACAAGTTCTACTCAGGAGACCTGAGGGCCCGATGGTCAAATTGTATGTATCCCAACTTTTGATTGCAAAATGTGTAACACGGAACATGGGACAATAATGGACTTCGATGGTCAATTTGTATATTGTGGAACTTCAGGTGCTATATATAAAAGCATGAGACATTCGGAAAAATGGCACATTTGGAAAAACAACTAAGTAACCAGAAAGGGAAAGCAAACGAGAAAAAAAGGGGAATTTGGTTGCCAATTTGTAGATCGGGGAAGTCCAGGTGTTGTTTGTAGGCGACAGAACAATGGAAACGCAATGTTGAACCCGTGATCCAAAAAGTTTGTTGAATATGAAACAGGGAAGCGGTCGGTCAGACTCGTGATATAAAAGTATCAATGGAAATATGAAGACGTGAATCTGCCAACCCCCGCACTTAGACATTTTCCGAAAAATGATTAAGTAACCAAAAAGGGAAAGCAGAGGAAAAAAAGAAAGGGGATTACAATTTTTGGGAGCGGGGATTGGTGTAAGAAAGCCCTATTGATGGTCTTAACAGTAACTATGAAGTGCATTAAACAAGTGAACATGCTCTTCATTCAAGGAATAGATAAAGCGAGCCATGCTTATAGTTTCCAGGATGTGTTTGTATAAGAGAAGCATAAAAAAGCCACAAGAAAATCAATTTTGGGATGTTTAAGTAAAATTATTGTACTGTCAACTTCACTGTAAGTATAACAACGACGAATTTGAATTTTAATGTCCTGTCGTTGATATGATAGTTCCATTGGACTTCACATAGTATATATCATTTTATTTCAAAATATTCCTGGAGATGAATTTTGCTAAGTTCATCGATCAAGGAAAAGTGTTAAAATGAGCGACATACTACATTTGCGTTAGAGAGCTTATATTAAAAGGCAAAGCAGGTCCTGTATATTCTTTAAGATCATAAAAAAACTGCCAAGATCCTGAATGTATCATTAATTTTCCAGAACGAAGCATACAACCAAGAGCCAAGTAAACACCAAATGTATTGAAAGTTGAGGCACAAGGCAACATATGAACAAAGAAGGCGCTAAGTGATATCCCACAAGGGTCCATAGAGAAATACACATCGACCTATGCATCAAACAATTTGATATGTATATAAAAACACACGTGGCATTGTGTTTCTCTTACATCTGGTATATGTTCCCATGGGAAAATAACCGGGCCCATGAGATATGAACAAAAGTCTGCCAAACACAAGACATCACAAAACCAGCGGAGCTTCGCCATTGTATCCCAGCTATAACCAAACCCCCAAATGGGGAACAAGAAACTTGCCGATTACTGTTTTACCATGAAGCAAGATCACTATGGACATTTTCTTCTGATAGTGCCATGTTCTATCACTACCAATTTTAACAATGCAAAATTTTCAATATTATTGGAAATGCCTGATGGTTCTGCCCAGAGGAGCAAGCCATTTCAACGGTTCAAAGGATGGGCCTGATTTATTCACAGTTGGATACTTTGTATGGGGTTTGTCCTCATGCTTCCCATTTATGGACTGAACAATCCTATGCACTTGTACATCAACAATAAATGCACTTGCCTGTATGAATTACAATTCCTGAACTTTGCAATATCTATAACGAGTTCTAAAGATCTCAAGCTCATGCTTCAATCCATGTTAATCCATTTTTTTTCAATTAGGGCATCGAGAAAATGCAGATATCATACCATAAATGTATAGTTGGAGATCATCTTCTTTTTTATTTGGGTACTCAAAAAATGCAGAAATCCTGCCATGGCTATATGGTTGGAAAACATTTTTCCAATTTGGGCACCCAAAAAGGTGCAGACTCCTCCAACAAATCCACAACTAGCCACCATTTTTTTTTATTTGGACACCCCAACAAATATGCAAAATTCTTACTAGGAGATGCAAAAAAGCATCAAAATAACAACAACGATTTGATTTGTAGTTAGATTCTCCTTGTTTTTTCAAGTGCACAAAAAGATACAAAATCTCTGGAAAGAAAATTTTATAGCCATAAATGTAAACTCTGAAGAACTCGAGTTTGATGAACATTCATCTGTGTATTGTAGAAAAATTACAGACACACATGAGATTTTTTCGTTTCCTGCCAAAGCTTGATATGATATATATATATATATATATATTTATTTTCCAGTCGATATGCAATATTGCATTGTCCTCATTTAAGGTAAATTTGCTATGTATCTTAAAGTCACGCAACATGCAGACACTGTTTGCCTTTTTCTGTAGGTATACTTTATATGGCAATTCTGCTAACCCAGGAAGCACATCTTGTAACATAGGCTGTCTAATTGTATAATGTACGATTGTGTTGCCCACGGTTCGGATGGTAGCATTGAGGCAATGTCTATATATGTAAGGACATTTTTTATTGCATTACAGAAAATCAATTGTATCATCAATTATGAAAGCAGAAGCAGAAGCAGGAGAGTTGCATTTGGCACATACATGATCGAAGGGGTCGAGTACGCATTCACTGCAACCAAAACACCCTCAACCTGGGCACATGAGCATAATAATTAATATATTGAACAATATAATATACAACTACACAACAAAAAAAAGAAAAACTGCAGAAAATTGGTGAAGGCAATTTGTATGAGCAAAGTGAGGATGAAATTGTAGATCTATATGCACAATAGTTGTAGAGCTAGTTAGTTTCTTGAGATCCTGTACTATGTCTGTTCGCAATTCTGTTACAAATGTTGCTTGGGTTGTGCGAAATATCATTTCTTTAACATCTCTTTTCTTTGTTATATTTTTGGAGAGCATAAGTGGAAATTGCCCTTTATGCAATTGTTGTTCCATTGAGGAAAACAAATTTGAATAGGTGTCAAACAATTGCAACTGCAACATGGAACAATACAATAGTTGTGTAACATAACCAAGATACATGGACATGTGAAAGTAAAGGAAAAAACTGGATATGGAGAACGGTACCATTGCCTTGTCACTGTCTGACTCTCCATATTTTGTATGGAGAATGTGTTGTGAGACAAGTTTTCTTGCGAGTGTGACAGCTGCACCAATGGTTCCGATTGGGTAAGTGTCATTGCTCTGTACAAGTTGGATGATAGTTGTGTCCGGGACGAAATGATATTCAGAACAAATAGTGGGAATATTTTCCACAATACTTGTTTCGTTGAGCGATATAATCACCACAATCATACACCGTTCTAGGCAATATATTAAAATTTGTAATGGATATCCCATTACCTGGCAATATCTTTTCTGCATGTTTCTGGACAAGTTGTGTGGGAATAGTCAGTGTGACTGTCATCAGGGCCTCGTTGTTTGTCACGTCAGCATGCATAATGGATTTAGTTTTGTTTGCCTTGTCCAAGTAGGTGCTATAGATGACCATTATGTCCCCAATGAACACTTGTCTAGTTCGATGACTGTTCAAGCCTTCTATTGATAGTATTTTGGGTGTTATAAGTTTAGACCCGGTGACATTTTTTGAACAGGAAAAGTAATGTCAATGGTAGTTTGCATTATTTTTTTGTTTTCTTTTTTCCTGGCATAAATGTACAAGTAGACGCACAACTTGGATGAAGTATGGAGCCATAGTTTTGCAAACAAACCTCTTAGTCTGCGGAACTTGCGCTATGTTCGACGTCTCACTTGCGCTCGTTGATACTTCTTGTGAACTGCAAAGTATGTGTTGCAGATGACATCAACATATTTACCACGGCATAGATGAATAAATAGTTGGGGATATTTGTTTGGTAAACATATGAGGAACACAATGTATGCATATTTACCTTTGGCCTTGTTAGTTTGTTGATGTTTGCGATGATTGACCGCTCATGGCCATGTCACTAGTCCAACTTTTTCTGATGCAAGCATGTGTAGATGAACATAAGAAGGAATAAATAAGCATATGCATTGTATATTGTCCATAGTTGTTCTAAATTTCACATACAGGGTCAAAGGAGATGGAATACGAAATAGGGTGTCAAGGGATACTCAGGAAACATGAGGACCCGATGGTCAAATTGTATGCCAAAGATTTTTTGAATGCAAAAATGTGTAACAGGAAATAAGGCATGATGGGTGGGGGGGTATGATGGCTAATATGTATATCGTGGAACCTTTGAAACTAGAGGTGCAATCTTGAACCCGCGATCGTAAAAGTGGCTAAGTATGGAATGAGGAAACCGTCGGTCGGAGTCGTGATATAGAAGCATGAGTATAAATGTGAACCCGTGAGCCCACCAACCCGCGCACCTAGACATTTTCGGAAATACGACTAAGCAAAAAAACCAAAAAGAGAAAGTAGATGAGAAAAACGAAGGGGAATTCGGTTAAGTATAGAAGAGGGGAAAAAAAAGGGATAATAGAAAGTGGGAAAATTAGAAATGGGGAGGGCAATGTTTGGAAGGGGGAAGTCTCAACAAAGGCCTATTGTTGCCAAATCATCGTTTTCTAGTCCAATATTATATGCACCCACCTGTTTTGTGTGTTTGATTTACTAGCATAGTTGATATACCTTTTTGAAGATTGTACTACAACCCCCTCTGTTGTGGCATATAATTTCTTTCAATGTAGCAGTGCGGAACATACAGTGGACATGAAGGTAAGTTAGTATGCAGAAAGACATGTAAAAGAAAGAAATACAGTTCTATTTATTTCAATGTAGCAGCAAAGAGAATACAATTCACATGAGGATAAGTTACTATGTAGAAAGATACGTAGTATCTACATACAATAAAATAGGCGCAAAGCAGTAGAACAAATGTACATACAATAAATGAAATACTAAAAACTGAAATATGAAATAAGAGTAGAGGCATGCACCTTTGTAATTCCTCCTCTACATTTGCGACAAAGAGTCCATCGTCTTCTCCAACCAGTCTGTTTGTTTAAATGTAGCAATGTAGAAAAATACAATGAACATGAAGGAAGTTGGTATGCACAAAGACATGTAAAAAAAATAAACAGAGTTCGATTTATTTCAATGTAGTGGCACAAAAAATACAAAGGACATGAAGATAAGTTATTATGTAGGAAGATACGCAATATCTACATACAATAGATTAGGTGAACACATATACAGTCAATAAATGAAATACAAAACAATGGAATATGAAATAACAAGACAAGCATGTACCTTTGTATCTCCTCTTCCACACCTGCGGTAAAGACTCCTTCGTTTTCTCCAGCTATTTTGTTTGTTTCAATGTGGGAATGCACAAAATACAATGAACATGAATGGAAGCTGGTATGCAAGAGAGAACATGTAATATGTACATACACTAAATGAGAATCAACGAATAGAATAAAATATAGTTAGAAACATGAACCTTTTCTTTTCTCCATCCATGGTTGTAATTATATAAAAATTTTCCTACCCAAAATATATTACAAGCCAGACAATATTAATGATTTTGGTTTTCTACAACAAAGTATCCATATATGCTTTGAGACATGGAAATATAATTTTTCAGTATCTTTGGTGTACATATCATATTTCAAGTACAAGACAAATTGTATAATGGTCACACCAGTTTGTGTACATGATAAAGAGGCTGTATTGTGATATGGACACATTTCACCATATATGGTGAATAAATACGTTTTGCACATGTTTTATCTTAACAAAAATACATCAGACATTGTAATTGCACATGTAGTTGTCCAATTATTTGTTATACCACTATTTTGTATCATGTCAACACTGAAGTATCCTAGAATGATAATGGTTTCGTCCAAATGTAAATGGTGTGATGCATTTGAGAACAAATTCATTATGCTAGCAATGTTGCACGCCAAACAACATAGAAACTGAATTGGAGCAAAGAGATGATACTACAAAGACATGTAGGTATGGTCCAGAGCTAGGAAAATGAATTGGAGCAAAATTTAAGAGCATGATAGGTGGTCACGGGACATGCACTAGATCTCGAGTTCGCTAGAGACGACAAACGACAGAATCGTAGGTCCACTTGTGGGTGCAGGACCTAAAATCCGCAAAGTGAATAAAAAACAACTCCAACTACCGACGCACGACCCCAACCCTACAAAGCTGAAGCAAACAAAATAAAAAAACAAGCAAAAAACCAGCAAGCAAGCACGAACATGCCCAACTGTAGCCCCAGGACCTCATACTAGCAAACTTGAGCCAAACAACAACAAGCAACAAGCAACAAGCAACAAGAAACAAACCAACGAACCAATGAACAAGCAACAACCACTGAACCGATAAACAACATATGTATCTCCAATGATTACCAAACTGTAGCCCAAGCATAGAAGGAACCAGAAACATATGACGAGCATGCCAATAGAAATAATCAAACATTCTTACTTGCAAACTAAAAACAGTGAACAACAAAGAACGAATATAAATGAAATCATGGCATCGAAACTTACTCCGAAAGGATGAACGACATAAGCGGAGGTCCAATTGTGGGTGCAACACCTGGACCCCACAAACTAAAAAAAAATAGCTCCAACTGCGCATGCAGGACCCCAACCCTCCAAAGTTGAAGTAAACAAAAGCAAGCAACAAGCACCAACAGGTCCAATCGCAGGCATAGGTCCTCAACCTTGCAAAGTTGAACCAAACAACAACAAACAACAACCGATGAACCAACGAACAAGAAGCACCCACAGAACTAGTAAACAATGTATGTATCTTCAACGATGACCAAATTTCATTCTAAGCATAGACGAAGTATGAACAAACAATGGCTATGCAACTGGCGGTGGACAACAATATTGTCCAAATTCACTACAACATTGTATGGAAAAATTCAAAGAAAACTATACTCCGAGAAGTCTATTTAGGTAAACATTTAAGGCTGTCATGTTGTTTAAGGGCCTCGTGGTATGCAAACATTTAAGCTATCAAGCCTGTTTCAGGACCTCACGCTATGTAAACATTTAAGTTGTCAGTCCTATTCAAGCACCTCAAAAAAAGTGTCAATGCTCTAAACCTTCAGTATGTAAACATTTCAATACAAATAGAAATAATAATAAAAGGAAATATTAATATGAAGTCAACGAATTATCAATCGCTATAGTCCCTCTTCACCTTCGGCAGGGACTAATAATAATAAAAACATTAAAAAACAATGTCGATGCTCAAAACTTTCGGTATGTAAACATTTCAGTAAAAATGTAATAAAAATTAAAAAAGAGCGTCTAAGCTCAAAACTTTGGATATCTAAACATTTACAACATTGGGAACAATGAAGCTGGAAATAAGACCTCCAATATATTCTCCAATGAGACGATGACATATAAGGTTTTTTTTATTATATAAAAAATAATGTTTTTACTTCTATAGTACGAACAATACAGATGATGCGAAAATTTATAGTCAAAGGACATATTAATATGAAGTCAACGAATTATCGATCACTATAGTCCCTCTACACCTTCGGTGGGGACTAATAAGGGGTAGGTATGGGTGTGTGTTATGTGTGTGTGAGATAAAGGTACATACATATGCCAAGAATTGCTAAGAGAATCATCACACCAACAACCACAATTAAGGTATCTTCGTTGGTATCACAAATCCCACATGCATGATGCAAACTTGGTTGCTTGTTTTTCTTTGAACTTTGTGTCACTTCTTTTTCCAAAGATGCCTATTTTTCTTCCTTATCAAAATTTATCTTGTAGTTTCTTTCTTTTGATGCTAATTTGAACTACAACATTGAAACCCAACATTATAAACTAGGTATACTAAGGAAACATTATAGTACGCAAAACCTTCATCACATCTGGTAACTCTTTATAGGAATACAAAACTATGATCCTTTCTTATAAGAAATGATTTAAATGGAGATATGTCATCAGAGACTTCTCCAATCAAGAATTTTAAATTTGTAACATTTGATGTTAAAAAATATTGTTTTTTCCAATACAATTGACAATTACAATGTCAACGAAGTTCATTGTTTTGATTACTTTATCAATCTTATTTCCAAAATAAATGCATTTAGTATCAGCATAAAATTTCCAAGTTCCACCCCCAGATGGGGTGCCACGTCGATAGCATGCAAAGCCTCGTATTAAAGGATCCTATCACCACCCTTGCTCCCATTTCTCGTATGGAGGGCAACATTTAAGGTGCTTCCGAGCAGGTTCGACAGTTCCCTCGCACAGGTTTAATGGAGCCTTCATTGCGCCATGGATGATGGATGACGATGGGTACAAGAGGCATGCACAAGGTCACTTCAACTCCCTTAGCGCCCCTCCAGTTCCTCTAGGTATGTTATGGTTCCTCCCACTCGGCTCAACTATTGCATTTTTGCTTTTCTCCTGTCATTCTCTGTGCTCTACGATTTCTCAAGCCATTTCCAGTCTAGTTTTCCTTCACCTCCATTCCATAAGCCTAAGAGAGGGCCTTCCTGGTACAACTATGCTGCCAGGTAGTGTCACATTCGTAGGCTTACCCAGGCTTCTTTGACCTCTGTGATTTACTGAGATAGGGAGAAAAATATGCCTCTAATGGCCATTGTAGAGGAGGAAATTTCGGAAGAGCCAATTATGGTTCCACTAGACTCCCTCTTCTACACAGTTCTAGAACCCCATGACTCGCCTAGCACCAATCACTCTATCCCTGCTACAACATGTGTCATGGAATGGGTGACTTGCATAATTCAGGAAGAGATTCCGTTGGTCGACTGCCCAGTAGAGCCTCCACCACCCTCCTCAGCTCTGGTCCGAGACTAACACTCCACTTGCCTCCTTGTGCCAGAGCATCTGGAGCTCATCTTTGAGATGCACATGGATATGCAAGAACAACTTCAAAGACATACATTTCTCAGCGGTTGACTCGACATTCTGTATGGAGAGCTCTCGAGGTCACAAAGCCATCAATGTTGCCCAACCTGCACGCAACCATACGTCTTCATGCCTCATGGTTGAGCTCAGGCCGACACAGGTTTCACTGGTTCTTTTGATGATTAATCCTTTCCTTTCAACTCTATGCACTTTTTCAAAGACACAATGGATTTTCCATACTCCTGTTCAACATTCTCTCTACATGTTCAGATAGTTCATACACTACATTACCCTGCCACCTGTCCCGGTTTCCAAATGTTTGGCGGAACAAGTGGCAGTTTTCTTGTCATGATACAACTAGAATAGAAGATCACCATCTGTTTTGGTTTCCACTTGTCATGATATAGCTAGAACAGAAGGTCACCATCTGTGTTGGCGAAACAGGTGGCAGATCTCCAGACATTGCTTCGTTATGTATGACTACAACAATTTTTTGAGGAATTAAATCTGTTTATTTACAAAAACAAAAAAATTTCCAAGTTCCATGAATTATTGGAAAAATTATCTTCATTATCCTAGTATTATTGGAGAAATTATTTTCAATATCGAGTATTATCGATAAGAGTTTGTAGTTAAAATTGTGGCTTGGAAATGTAGTTTTGTGCAACTTAAAATGCTAAAATTATCGGCGTTATTGGTGGAATCATGTTGCCCAAGATGAAAAATGATATTTTCATACATAACATATATATTAAGACAAGGAGCATAACATAAGGTAATTTCAAGTATCTAACCATTAACTGATATCAACAATGTACTCATCAACACTAAATATAATAAACAAGTTATGACCATGGACACAATCACAAATAATGCAATAGTTTAAAGTGAAAATTTGGGAGTCTAGAGGAAAACCAGTGAAACAAAGTATATTGATGCTGTAAATGTGACCATGCGATACTCCATGGCCATTAACGGTAACCCCATCTTGATACTCATCCTCCTCCACATCAAACTCGTTCTCCTCATCCTCCTGCTCAAATTCATCCTCATCCTGGTCATCCAGGAAGTTCAAAGATCGAACCCCATTGGACTTGTCTTCGTTGGTATAATTATCAAGATCCTCCACATCTTCATCTTCTAAATCCACTTACTCCCCTTCATCATCTGAATCAAGTCTCTCACGCCTTCAATGTCTGTCTTTTATAGAAACTTGAGGGATTTAATGATGTTGAAAACCCTAGTTCTGTACTCTGGCAGACGCATCACAGGGCACTCGTACAGGTCCAAAGACACAAGGTTAAACTGCGACAACCAAACAAGATCCTCCAATACTTGTATTCTATCATTCAACAAGGGATTTAAGCCCCTCTTGCACCAGATGGTCGAGGCCATCGGAGATTCTGTTGTCATTGATAAGGAGATGCTTTAAATGAGGCAAGGATGGAAACCCTTCCAGAGAAGTTAGGTTGACATTGCCTAACAATAGTTGCTGTCTCCTTGAATGACAATGGAAATGATAGTTTTTCCTTGAGAAATGGAGGGGGAGTCGGCCCGTGTTTTAGATGCATGTAAATTATTCAAGGTACCAAAAATGTGGTCCAGTTAATAGAGATGTGCCAATGGAGGCAGTGGAAACAAAATCAATATGATTCGATATTATCACTGATAACAAAGAGATAACAAGAGATAGGGAGAGATAGGGAACTGGCAACAAAGAGATAAGGAGGAGAAATACATAATTGACAACAAGGAAGAAATAAGGAGGGATACGCAACTGACAACAAAGAGATAACCTATCGAGTGGGAGAATGGATCCTTGCATTAAATTGGTCATGTGTGCCCTCTGCAAATTGTAGTAAATCTCATATTAGATATTTTCCTTGCAGTAAATACAACTTTTCTACACTCATGGAAAGTATTAAGTAGTCACTCAATCTTCCGTTGGATCTTCTTCAAGTCCTCGTTAGCTCTGTACTGAAAAATGAAACTTTAATCTCAGAAGTCTAGTGGAGCAATAAGTCGGCATGCTCTTTTATAATCCAACCCTTTGGAAGGTCCCCAATAACTAAATTTAATATAGACTTCATTTCGTGTCGTGTTCATTTCATTTAATCTTTCAGAGGCCTAACATTAGGTATGCTCGATTTGACAGATTTTGAATGAACAACTCATCTATCTGTCTACGTGTTAATTGGTCTATGTAATCCTTGGTATGTAAGGATTTTTAAAGGTGGAAAGATGGTTTTAGAAAACCTGACCCTAAGATATGCCTTCAACATAAAAATGAACCGTGAAACATTTGACTTACACCTAAGAATCGTATCATGTGTTTGCGGTTGTGGGAATCCAATCATTAATTTCTTTCCGGTATGTCGGCATCCCATCCTCCATCTCTTGCTGTTATGGCAACATGCAATCATTGATGAGACGTCAGTATGGGGTGACATGTAATCGTTTATCATATGTCGCAACAAGTTATCGTTTCTTGAGAATTAAGGTCACGTTTTTGGGGTGTTGGATATGTATATAACAAACAAAACATGAAAGGGGAAAGGAGGGTCACGTGGGTCCCCCCCACATTAAATTCTCAATTTAATGATTTAAATCTTATTTAAAAATAAAACCGCTATTTTATTTAGTTTTTCATTAATTATTAAAAAAAAATCAATTTTTGATTTAAATAATATTTGTTAAATTTAAACCATTCTCCTCCTTTTTTTAAAATAATTTTTAAACTAGATATTTGCGGATTGGTGTGTCCATTTAATTCTTTAAATCTTTTTTAAAAATCAAAACTCCCATTTTATTTAGTTTTTACTTAATTATTAAATAAAATTTTAATTTAAATAATATTCATTAAATTTAAACCATACTACTCCCTTTTCTTTTTTTAAATAATTTTGAAACCAAATATTTGTCGATTGGCGTGAAACAATGAATGTTAATCAATTACTTTGTTAAAGGAGATTTTGACGCTATCTAATATGATTTCAAAGGTTCATAACTTGCTCATACGACGTTTGATTGGGGTACCATTTTTTGCGATGCGGAGAGCGCGGGGAAACCTTTCCAGTGAGATAACTTACCATGTCATTCAAATATTCCAACAGTGTCACAATTAACGAGGTTGGCTTGGGAGAGAAATACTTGGTGATCGTTCTAACACTTCCGGGCCTCATATTTCAATTTCGTCAGTTGTGTTGGAATTGTAATCACGTAAATCATACAGTTTGCTTGCTTCATGGATGAAAAATACACTATGACAAGTTCCCAAAAATTGCGAACAAAGCCATTTTTTAATGAAAGTTTGGGTCTAATTCTTGCTATTGCTTCACCCAAATTCGGTTCCATCAGTTCCTATGTTATTTGTGTTATATAGGCTCTTAATCCATCCATTGGAACTGAGGTTCTCTATCAATGGATGATAAAAAATTTCTCAAGAAAACAACCAACTGACGTTTGGAGCACTTGACCTTGTTTATGAGCTGGGAGGACCAATTCTACCATGAGATGCAATTCAAAACCAACGTAAGTCTTGTATATGTTGCAATTAACCTACCTAATGATAAACAACACTTTAATGATCAAGGTTAGTCATAAAATCAAAAGGCACAAGATATGCATGATAGTATGGTGTGCACAATGAAAGGTGTTGGCGACACAAACAAACTCAATCACGACTGCAACATGATGTAATTTAGGAACAATATGCAATCAATCATCAATTATCCAATCAGGCATGAAATGCTTAATTGTTGGAAATCATAGGAACCTGATTAATGGGCGCAATGAGGAGGATTTGAGTTGGAGGAACTTGGGAGAGGCTACGAGATGAAAGCCTCTTGCTGACATGTTCTATGTTGGTGAGAGAAGGAAGATCATTGTTGATACACTCAGTTTCAATGAGGGGTCAACATGGCATACTGGTGGAAGAAGAGGGAAAATCATTGACAAGCAGTGTTTCAGAGAGGAAGAAAGGAAGCTATTTGATAAACCATGTATTGACGAAAGATAAACAAACGTCGTCAATACACCATGTATCGACGAAAGATAGACGAACCTCGCCGATACACCACGTATTGGCGAAGACAGGGGGATCTTTGTCGATGCATCGATAGTCGGAGGAGGATGAAGCGTCAACGTATCGACTGTCACAGAAAGTTTGTTGTTGGTTGTATCGATGTTCATGGGGATATTGTCGTTGATGTATCGATGAAGAAAAGGAGATTTGTGTCGGTGTATCAGAGGTTGTGAAATGATTGACTGCCGACACATAAAGAAGTTGCAAGAAAATTATTAAGTGTTGGTTGCTTCAGTCGTATTGGAAGATAAAGTGGATGTTCACCAATACATTTTGTATCGGTGAGGGAAAGAAGATACTCGTTGATACATCCTATATGGATGAGGGTAAGAAGATAATCGTCGATATAGTCTGTATTAATGAAGTAAAGAGGATGCTCGTCAATATAGGTTGTATCGACGGGCCAGAGTGATCTTGAAAAACGTTGAAAATGGTCAAGTTTGGAGAATAAGAAGAGAGTCTTGGGCTTTAACATTTGCGTGAAAGAGATTAAGAGGTTTTCCAGCAGCAAAAGTTTCATAGGGGGGCCAATTTATTCTCTTGGAGTAATGGTGAAAAGAATAAATTAGGAGGGTGTTGTACAGGTACAACAGAACCATAAATCAATAATAAACAAGAGACTTTATCCTTGCTTATCCCAACAGTCGTTCAAGTACAACTTGATCAATTACCATTGCAATAGGGGGAGATAAATTTGGTTTAACCAGAAGATGATCTTCCTTACAAAATTTTCCTATGGTCCCACGTTCATATTTTGTTCTTCAAGAGGATCCTTTGACCGATTAGTTCTTGGATATCAGGGTTCATCATGATCCAATTGAGGTGAGAATGATGGAAGTATTTTAACATGTAGATTCTAAGAGTTTCGACTCTCATGCTCATTATTGTTGAAGTACTATGTTCCAATTTACAACCAACAACCGTTAGTTATTCTTTCAGTAGCAATTACATCAAGGCATCTTTCTTACTTATGAGATTTCATGATTGGTTCCACTGGAAGGGTGACTATGTTGATCTTTCCCATCTAACGGATCACCTAGCTACATGGTTGCATTGGTCCTTCGAGTATGTTGATTGATCATGAAATCTTTAAGTGAAATTGTTGGGGGGTAGTAGTCTTTGTTCAAATTTTCCAATTAGATGTAGTTTCCTTTCCTTTTCGCAATGCCATTTTCATATTTCAATCTTGCTGATTTTCATGTTTTAGGACCACAATTTAACCATTTTGTTTTGCAGATTTTTCCTTTCAAAGTCATCCATTTTCAAGTTTAGGGTAAGAGTCACTGATTTTTTCCTTATTATATCAACATGTGGTCATGTCTTTTGATGTAGTTTTCTCCTTACATTCATGTCTGGTTGGTTCGAAGCCTCTGAGTGTCTTATCACAAGTTGTTGAGTCTTCTATTGTCTTATCATTAGAGTGAGACTAGATGGGGGTCGTTTGTTCATTTTCCAAATCATTGACTCTATTAGGAAGGGTAGATTTGAAGAGACATAGGAGATTCTTGATTCATCTTATGTTGTGTCTCATCATTGCTTTCCATTGAGTCATATGTTTTGAGTTAGTCATCCCCCTCATCTAACAGTAGGGACACTTTGCTATACATCTTATATCTTCTTGAGTTATCACTTTGCGTTGAGGGAAGAGTTTCCATCATTTATTTTCCTTTCAATAGATCATCCTGCATCGACTTTGACACATTATCTAGGGATGATCCAAAAGTAGAGCACCTCGATGGCTATTTTCCTCATTGGAGGCTATTTCACATTCGACAAGGATGAGAATTATTGGGCCTTGAATGAATGATCCTTGTCATTGTTTGACTTAAGTACATCTTCCATAGTAACAATTTGTGCTAATACCTTAGGGCCCACTGACATTATTGGTGGGTTTCCTTCGCACTTGGCAAGTGTTTACATTATTGACATATGACTAAGTGAATCTCTCCCATATGTAAACTTCAACACATTTACCATAGAGAGGAGTGTACATAGTAGGTGGTAGCAGGTAGCGGATTTGGACGAGACCCCTTATGTTTTCATACAGTCAATGGGAGGTTTATATTTGTTTTGACTCCATTTCCCATTGGATAAGCATTTGGGATCACATGTTAGCTTATAGGGCCTTTCTCTTCCACACAGGTATAAGGATCTGTTGGTATGTTTCTTCATTTTTCTCACAGAGCATTATTCACAGTTTTCAGATACAAAGATTCACAAGTCCTCGACATCCGATAGGGGGATCCTTTCTACTTGAGTCACCATTGTTAACCCCTATATTTTCTTCCTTGAAAATTCTCGGGGTTAAGAGACAACATGACTTATTTTGGTTGGCATTTAGATATTTTCCCAAAGACAACTTGGTATGAGATGAGGTTGGTTCCCATATGAGAACACGTACATCATTGGTTAGGTATTGTTCTTTATTTCAGAGACAAAATTTTTCATAGGTCGTTGTGGATAGAGAGAGATGTCTATATATAGTATAATCCCCATTTTTTAGGAGACAAAGATGAGAGGCCCACATAACAGTGTTGATTACTTATTCAAAGTCCTTGCGAGCTCATGATTCCATTGAACCTTTTCTGGACGACATGCGAGTAGTTTACTATTTTTAGCAGGTGGAGTTCCAGGCCTAAGATGATGATTTTGATCACATATTCAGATTCCTCACTGAAAAACTAAAAATCAAATTCAATGAGTATATTTTCTTTGACATGCAACATGATTTTATTTTTAGCAAGGCTATATTTAACAGGTGTGGTCACCATGTAGGGTGACAAGTGGTAAGACAAAATTCCGACATGTGGGTAATTTGAGAGTGTGACAGGTGGAATACTAATGCATGGGTATTCAGGGGCACACTTTTCATGGAGATATGGTGTGTTCCACAATGAAAACAAAGTGTGTGGGTGAGTTAACTAATACTCAACTCACTCTTTCTCTCACTTCACTCCCCTTATTTCACACTCCCTTCTCACTATGTGCTTGTTTCCTTATCTTTCCCATTCACATGTGTGCTTCCTCCACCACATGCATTCTCTTCTCTCCATGCACCTTGATTCCTATTTTCTAGGGCGCAACTCCCTCATCCTTCCCATGCGCACTTCCTTCTCTCATGCAAATCTACGTTGTATCTTTCCTTATCCACCTTACTATCACTCACATGTGCACATTTCTATTTCCCTCTTCCACATGTGTGGGAGATCCCTTCAATACATAGACACCTCATCTCACATCTCCCACTTTCCATCACTCCCTCTCCCTCTTCCTAGCGCATGTACTCTCACACATCCGCCCTTTCTCTCCCTTTTCTCTTACACGTGTGTGCCTTACTTAATCATTTTGATGTGCTATCCTCACACATGAACCTTGCTTTGACACTCATGTGCATTACTCCAATTTTCTCATGGATTCACCCCCTATTTTTTACTCTCTCAGGCACCTCACTTGGTCTATATAATGGAGGCTCTTCCTCATTGATCAAGGTTGGGTTTTCTAAGCAACAAAAATATTATTTCTCTCTCATTTTTCTTCTCCTCATTCTTGCTTCTAGTCTTTGA
This sequence comes from Picea engelmannii, assembly GCA_009831015.1. NCBI lineage: Eukaryota > Viridiplantae > Streptophyta > Pinopsida > Pinales > Pinaceae > Picea > Picea engelmannii. The sequence goes on from ML790086.1 coordinate 25,638, forward strand.
TTAAACATAAATACTCTACTGGTCATATACTTGTGTTTAGTGGTGCAATCAACCCTTTGGCAAGAGCAATAATAAATATTTGGTGTGCTAGTATCAAGCTGTTGAATCTTGTCGGTATCATATTTCATTTTTATGCATTGTTAGTTATTTTCAACATATTATTGTGGTGTTTCAGCCTTGTAATAACACCTCGTCCCTTCTCTTTTCTTTCATTTAAAATACTTATGCTGCAGACTTTTTGTCCAATTAAAATTTAAATAGTGTTACTTACCCTTYGATAGCTTAATCGCTAGCCAAAGACAAACTTTCTTTCTGATGTTTTTGGTTTATTAATTGTAGATTTATGAGGTATATGACAACATGAAAGACTTTATGGACACCCCCCTGAGGTTGGCACACACYGGCCCAAAYGAAGAGGAGGTTTGTTGGTGTAATTGGGGCATTCTCTCCTAAAATTAACATCCTTTTACTACTGATTTTTCTTAATTGCAGATCTGATTTAGGGGTAAAAAAGAGTCCCAAGAGAGAGAGAGAGAGAGAGAGAGAGAGAGAGAGAGAGAGAGAGAGAGAGAGAGAGAGAGAGATTGATTGTGTGTTAACAAGAACGCAAACACGTTCCTATTCCTAATAATGTATGCACACTTTAGGAATGCACATGCCTTCCTAAAGTATGTGTGCATTATTGTCATTTCATTTTTTTTAGGAACGTGTTGAGCACTCAACAACACCCTTAAAATTCTAAAATTTTTGGGTACCACTTTATTTTGTTTTATTTTTGTCGCTTGCATTTTTGTTTCCTTTGATTCAACATGAGTTGCATTTATGTTGTTTCACTAATTTGCTCATTGATTTACGTAGCTGGAATTGCATTTGCAAATTAAGAGAATTCCAAAGAAATTTGAAGTCTTATACCTTTCAAACAGATAAGAAAACACAAAACACTTGATGATTTTCCTAAGAAAAAAAAGGGGCTTCAAATTCACTACTAAAGGTAAAGAACTCCAACCCCCTATGGGCACCGATGTGAAGCAACCAATGCCGATCAATACCGAGCATCGACCGAATCAACCCATGGGTCGAAATGCAAAAAATATTCTTGAAGATGCTGATGCCAATGAACATCAGGCATCGATGAGTTCAAATCCGCATGGAAAAAGTGCGGCACAATACATGTAGTCTGACGCCGATCAACATCGGGCGTTGGCCATTTAGAATACCAATTGTGAAGGGGCACTGCCTGCTCATAAAATTGCCAATGCCAATCCACATCAGGCGTCGAAGGGGTCCATTAAGAAAATCACCTTTTTGCAGGGATGAATGGGTAGTCACCGATGCTCGATGTTACATCGGGAATCGACACCCGGGAGTGAATGAAGAAAATGCGTGAATCACAAGAAAACATCAAGTATTGATAGACGCCAACATTTACCAATCACGAAGACAAACCCTGACTTCAAACCCTCATCCTACTTCTGGACAATGCCTGATCTAAGAATTATTACGAGCGATGTACACCATTCATTTAGCCCTTCTAAGGATCCCCGAAATCATCTAGGTCGTCTATCTCAAAACTCTCTACCTGCACACATCCCTATGTTCCGGTCCTACTAAAACCCGCCACATTGGTTCCCTTGTCAAATTACTTGCAGGGAGAGGGAGAGAGAGTCTCTTGTCACCTTCATCAAATCAACCACTTGGACGCATGCTTTGCCTCAAAACTTCAAACAACCTGAACGATTGATTCCCAATCTCAAACCGTCACACACCAATCAACGACTATTTGAAATATTGGGTAAATCAATCTATTGTCCCTTCGTGCCTCTAGTCTGGGCATTGCTTTAATGCAGAAGCTGGCACAAGTCATGGATGGAGTTAATAAAAATCTCTCGTTGATCCATTGTACCAAAAACTTAATGATTGCATATTTGAGAGCCAACTGTTGTTTATTTGAATAAATTTGAATGATATAATGTTTTCATGTGTGGTTTCATCTCTATAATTCGAGATTGATCCAGGGTTGTCGGGTAACTAAGTCGTGTTTTTTTATTTTTTATTTATTTTTATTTTTTTAATCTCAACCGGGACTGGTAAGTGTTGGAATCGAAAGAAGTTTTTCTCTCAGGTATCTATCATGGTTTTCTTTCAAATTTTGTATTGAGTAAGGTACTGAGATGATTCGTTGCATCTTGTAGAAAGGAAGATGTTGTCTAGACGATCAGTAACCCGCAAGTCCCCTAAGAACCCAAGAGGAGGAAGTGAGCAAGTTGGAGAGTCATCCAACTCGATGACGAAGAAACTCGAAGTTTCCCCCAAGGCAGAGCCAATAATCAAAATGTCAAAATCCCACAAGCTCGCCCCCATTCTTCAAACACACAGACAATGTCATTCTTCAAAGACACAGACAAACAAATTTCAATACGAAAATTTCCCAGAATTCATGATCCATAGTGACCCATAGGTTAGGGGGTTAGATGACCGGGTCTTCGAGAACATCATATAGTCTTCATTATACTTGGTAGCGACCAAGAAACACATTTTTCCATGTGTTTAAATATTAGAGTGGATCATTCAATATGCCGATGCAGAGAAATGTCTATTGAATAATAAAGATGGGGAATGCATAGTTGTGTTCTTTCCAAAAAAAGTGAGCACTTACTACAAACTCAAGGACATTGAAGTCATGTTAAACAAGAACTTTCTTGTGGTGTTCTATGAGCACCATAATATTGGTCAACTGTTAGCATCTTGGTGGAGGGAGGATAAAAATTTTGTAAATCGGGCCTCGAGGTGGTATAGTACAACGAACCTCCGGGAACCCCACATTTTCTTGATGGCCTTAATTTGTCACCTATATGGATGAAAGGATTACTCCAGGTTCTTCGAGGCGTGGATTCCATTGGTTCATACAATCACTACATTTGGAAGGAATTTCAACTAGGGGGTTATCATTTCAAAGCAATTGAGCACCCAGATAGAGGAGGCACATAACCCTAAACCTGAAGAAACCCTTGCATTCTACATGGTGGCCTATCTCTTAGATGTAATATGTCCTAGGAGTGTTTTCCCTAGTCTAAGCCTAATATGGCATATCTACGAAGTACCTGTACATGTTTATTTTGGCATATTATGGGAGGACGGGTTGAAAATATTAATGGCCCTGATTTGTGATGGCTTCATAACTCAAGTGCATTCCCTAATCTTTAAGCAGGATTGTCCAAGAATATCAGAAGTCGCAAGGAAGGTAATTTCCAACATTGGGCATTGGTACTTTGATTCAGATTATTTTCAAAACAAAATGAAAGCAGAGATATTACAATGAAATACACACAAATATTGCCAGAAACAGAGAAATACAACAATACATGATTTCTATTAATGAAAGAAATGTATAGAGACTGTAAAAATACAAAGTGAATGAACTCACTAGAATGGTGGCAGGTTATCTCTAAGAAGAGATGTGACGACTACGCTCATTCAGAAGAAGATGAGTACAATGAGGCTCTGAAGGCCTTTTTACAATAAACATGAATGCCAAAACCCTAGACATCCAAAAACCTAAGCCTAGGAGATAAAGCGCCAAAAGTCATGTGGGCCCTGTTGGGGTAAGTTAGTACATCAACTTTTTGGGGTCGTAAATTTTTCATACGATCTCCATTTTAGTCGTGTGATAACATGTTGGAAAGGTATTTTCGAGAACTACACATTATGCTGTCAAACTTTAACTTTGTCAACAATTTGACTGTGGCAAGCCCAAAAAAATGTTGTTTAGTGCCTCAAAACGGCCCCAGAAGTATATAAAGATGTACTGACATGAAAACTTCCAAAATAAGCTAGTTGGAATAAGTGTTCAGCCACCAATATCCACCTGGATGTTGTGTAGGGCTTCAAGACAACCCCGGAAGTGTAGAACCCACAATTATAAAGAGATGTCACCATTACAAAGAAATGTGCTGAACTGAAAACTGTCAAGATGAGCTAAGTGGAATTTGGAATAGGTGGGTGGCCACCAATATCCACCTGGATCATACTTGGAAGAAAGAAACACTTATATCAATATTTGCGAAGCTCTCAGGGTGCCACACTTGTTGCTGACCCATGTGCCCGATAAACTAGTATTAGGAGAATTTGCTACCAAACTATACTATAGGGATTCAATGCATCCTTAGTGAAAGACAAGAAAAGGATATTCATTGCATACGGGTTCTATGTGGGTTACCACTTTGTGAAGGATACCACCCAGGCCAGACATGAAGCTCAAAATCAAATAGAGTGTAGGTTCATCACCGAAAGGTACATGAGGCATGATCCTAAGAAACTAGTGGTCGAACATGCTAATCAAGTGGTGTCGCATTGGCCCTACCCACATGATTATTTCGAAGACGAGATCTTTACCGAGAATGCTTTGAGCTGGGATGAAGTCTTATAGAGAATGGAAAAACCATACTTGGTTAGATTCATGGCCCTGTCTGGGAATGAACAATTAGACTTTCTAGAGTAGACTCTTGGGCCAACAACAACGACACAATCCTGAAAGGAGGGTGCTGAGAAGATAAGGGATAGGTTCAAAGCGCAAAGACTACTGGATGAAGTAGAGTGAATGATGCAGATAAAAAAGGGCATCAAGATAGTGCTGGAAGGAACGACTATGGTAATTACTGTAGATTTTTGAGGAGCTATGAGGGATGCCCAATAGGTCTGTCTTTGACCTCTTGTTGGGCTATAAGATTAGTCAACCAAATCTGTCCTTGATGTTTTTTTAGGACAAAAAACAAGTCTGGTTAAATCTGCCAAGAAATATGCCCTCAACTGATGGATATATGCTCTTTTAAGGTGCCCTTGCAAGTAGTTTTAGTAACCCAATGTTAGTACATGCAAACCTAAAAACATATAGCACTCCTCTAGGATCTTAACAAGCTTCTATTTTTGATTTAAACACTAAGCATGCATGAAAATTGGACACAAGTATTTTTGGTCAACATGACCCTGGATAAAACCCCCAAGGGAAAACCAGTTTGGAGATAGATAAATATAGAAGATCTCAAAGAAAAAGTTACAACAAGGAAAAAGTTACAACAAGGAAAATATATACAAGTGAACCTGGTACAATAGCAACCACACTTGGATGCTTTGGAGTCCCTTTTATATGTTCCTGCTAGCCCTTTGAAGTGAGGCTCCCTTTGCCTTGGTGCACCCTTCTTCTCTTGCTAAGCCTTTAGCCCTCTTACTTTCCTCTTGCCTTTGCCTTTGCCTTTGACTTGAACCTTGCCTTTGCCTTTACCTTTTTCCTTGGTCTTTGCACCCTTCTTCACCAGTGCACCTCCCTCCTTGGCTAAGTGCGTACTAAGCTCTAGTGTGCCCCTCCTCTAGCAAAAAATCCACACAAGTGTACACCCTCACTTACCCTTGCACCCTACATGCTCTAGAGTGTGCCTACTCCAAGTAAGTGAGCCTCCTCCTTAAGGATGCACCCTCTCCCAAGATTGATGCGCCTCCTCCATTTGGATGTGCCCCTCCACAAGCTTGTGTGCCCCCCTTGCTTAAGAATGTGCCCCTACTCAAGCTAGTGCCCAACCTCCATGAAAGACTCTTCAAGGAAGCTAGCATCTTCACAATGGATTCTCCTCAAACCCTTGAACTCATGCACCCTCCTCTCCTCAAGAAATGTGTCCAGGTGTTTTTCTTCTCCTCCTCTCCTCACTCAACTCTCTCAAGTGAAAAGTGAGCCTCTTGCTTGCCCTTTTCCATCCTTTAGCCTCTCCTTGGCCAAAACTAAAAAACCAATGGCCTAGATTCAATATAGCCATGTCTAATGAATGGGTGAGATTTAATCCCAAAAATGTCACTTAGAAAACCCACTTTGTTAAGTTTCCTTAGTTTGCCTCATGTCCTTTAATTCACCCACAAAGTAAATTAAATGTCACTTTTGTCTTAAATGATAAAATTTCACTTTTGACTTAAATATCCTAAGTCAAAGTGAAATTAGAACATAAAGGTAAAGTCCAAGGGTAATAGTATCCCCCTTTCTATTTAGAGACTCACAAACACAAGGGGACCACTTTCCAAGGTACCCAAATCTCAACACTCCCTCTTACCGAGGAAAGTGTTGCTCACCTCTCTAATGTTGTCCCTACAGTGGACATGGTTCCCTGCTAGCAAACACTTAGTGAGTATGGATGTACCCTGATCATCACAAGTGGTCTCTGACTATGATCTACTCAACCAAATATCTTGATCTTGCCATCTCACTAAACATCCCAACCTTGGCATCTCACCAAGGATCTCTACCTCTTGGCATCTCACCAAGAGTCTCTCTCTTGTCATCTCACCAAGAGTATCACTCTTGGCATCTCAACAAGAGTATCTGGATCTTGGCATCTCACCAAGATCCTCAACTTGGTCTCTCACCAAGTGACTTACGCATGAAGTGGAATATGAGGCTGATTTGCTCATCTCCATAGATAAGTGAGAGTCAAACCTCTCTGGTTCCCTACTCACTACCATCAATCTCTGATGCTCTGTAGCCTCTACACCAACTGTCTGTCTTCTTAAAAAATTTAAAACTGAAGTTGTCCCGAGTGGACCAATCACCCTTGAATATGGTGTCCTTGAAAACTAAGTTTGCGTCCCATGAGATACAACACTCTCAATCTGTGGGACCTCCTCAACTTTGTCTTCTCACCAACAGTTGGATGGTGTATCAACTGACAAACAAAAATTGACAAAAGCACACTCCCTCTCAAACTGAGTAGTGAACTCCTCCTCCTCTGCTACCGCTGCAGTACCATCTTACTTCTTCTTCTTCTTCTTGGGACACTGTCCAATATAGTGCCCCATCTCTCCACAAGCAAAGCATCTCATTATGATCATGTCTCTCTCTCGCCCACTGCCACTCTACTGTGGCTTGGTCCCTCCCTTGGGACCCTGTCTAGCACCCTTACCGACGTTCCTCTTTCCATTTTCCAAAGAGAAAGATCCTCATCATCCTCTGATATACGTTGTTGTCCTGAAGACCTATAGTTGCATCTCAGCTCCTCCTGTACAAAGTCATCCCAGAGTCTCTCCCAATTGGGCATGAGCTCCCGGACCACAATTCCTTGTACAAATGAACCCCAAGGTTTGGAGAATCCATTTAAGGCTGTCCTCACCAAAATTTTTAGATCCACAATCTCTTCGACTGCTGCCAATTCATCCTGAATCTGTGTAAATCTCCCAAGGTATGATGTCACCGATTCTAAATTGAGCATCTGGATGCCCCTGAGCTTCTCCTACATAACCATCTTTTGGTTTTGATTGGGACTCCGGTAGAGCTTTCACAATGAGGCCCACATCTCAAAGGCATAGTCCTTCCCAATCAAATGGGGGTATGACGTGGTCTCTCACCACATCACAAATAATCCTCTTAGCCTTGTTGTTCCTCTTCCTGAACTCTGCGACCATCAACGGAGCAATGACATGGGGAAGAACCGATGAAGCTTGAACTATATCCCATAGTTCAAGATCCTCCAAGATGAATATGATTCTGGTCTTCCAAGGGGACCAGTTGCTAGCTCCGGCTAGCCTATCCTCTGCCCTCATCTGAGAAACCGACATGGATGTTCACTGAAACTCAAACGGATGCTACACACTGAAAAAGAGTACAACCTCACTCCTTCCAACACATGTATGAAAATAGGTTGTCCACAAATGTCCAAAGCAGTGCCACGAAACTACCCACTATATGCTCTACAAATCAACAAAACTTAGCTACCAAGGCTTAGATAGCATGTAGAGTTTTGAGGAACTACTAGGGATGCCCAATAGGTTTGTCTTTGACCACTTTTTGGGCTCTAAGTTTAGTCAACCAAATATGTCCTTGCTGCTGTTTTAGGACATCAAACATGTCTGTTCAAATCTTCCAAGAATTCTGCCCTCAACTGATGGATATATGTTCTTTTAATGTGCCATTGCAAGTAGTTTTAGTAACCCAATGTTAGTACATGCAAACCTCAAAATATATAGAGATCCTATAGGATCTTAACAAGCTCCTACTACTGATTTAAACACTAAGCATGCATGAAATTTGGACACAAGTATTTTTGTTCAACATGACCCCTAATAAACCCCCCCCGAGTAAAACTAGTTTGGAGATAGATGAATATAGAAGATCTCAAAGCAAAAGTTACAACAAGGAAAAAATATACAAGTGAAACTGGTACAATAGAAACCACACTTGGATGCTTTGGAGTCCCTTGTAGATGTGCATGCTATCCCTTTGAAGTAAGGTGCCCTTTGCCTCGGTGCGCCCTTCTTCTCTTGCTAAGCCTTTATCCCTCTTCCTTGCCTCTTGCCTGTGACTTGAACCTTGCCTTTGCCTTTTCCCTTTTCCTTGGTCTTTGCACCCTTCTTCACAAGTGTGCCTCTCTCCTTGGATTAGTGCGCACTAAGTTCTAGTGCACCACTCCTCTAGAAAAAACTCCACACAAGTGTGTGCCCTCACTTACCCTTGCGCCCTCCATGCTCTAGAGTGCGCCTACTCAATGTAAGTGAGCCTCCTCCTCAAGGATGTTCCCTCTCCCAAGCTTGATGTGCCTCCTACCTTTGGATGCACCCCTCCACAAGTTTGTGCACCCCCCTTGCTTAAGAATGCGCCCCTACTCAAGTTAGCGTCCAACCTCCATGAAAGACTCTTCAAGGAAGCTAGAACCTTCACAATGGATTCTCCTCTAACCCTTTACCTCATGTGCCCTCCTCTCCTTAAGAAATGTGCCCAAGTGTTTTTCTTCTCCTCCTCTCCTCACTCAACTCTCTCAAGTTACAAGTGAGCCTCTTCCTTACTCTTTTCCCTCCTTTAGCCTATCCTTGGCCAAACCTAAAAGACCAATGGCCTAGATTCAATCTAGCCATGTCTAATCAATGGGTGAGATTTAATCCCAAAAATCTCACTTAGAAAACCCACTTTGTTAAGTTTCCTTAGTTGCCTCATGTCCTTTAATTCACCCACAAAGTGAATTAAATGTCACTTTTGTATTAAATGACAAATTTTCACTTTTGACTTAAATCTCCTAAGTCAAAGTGAAATTAGAACATAAAGGTAAAGTACAAGGGTAATAGTCCCCCCCTTTGTGTTTCGAGACTCACAAACACAAGGGGACCACTTTCCAAGGTACCCAAATCTCAACAATTACTCCAATCACATTCAGAGGAGTTGGAGAACTACTTGCCCCTGGTAATACCTCAATAGAAGGATATAATGAGCAACAAACATCAAAGAAAACCACTGGAGAAGAACTAGGGATGGGGTCAACCCCTTTGATATCAGTAAGCCCCAATGCCTGAAGCAAGTAGCTCTCGTCATTGCCAATCTGATCACTATATATGAAAGTGATGTGGAGGAATCCCATGCTCATGTTCTTGTTACAAATGAAGCAGTGACAAGGGTATTGGGCCCGCAAGTACCCCAGGGGATAAAAACTTTGAATATCGAAATAGAGCCGAGTAAAGTTGGAGGTGATCATACCACCCCAAAACATACTTCTGAACCTTTGAAGGAACAAGGAGGCCTAGATTTTGAAGGACCGGAATTAGGAGGCAACCCCAACAAAGGAAAATAGGATGTTGAACTAGAGGTAGCGGGTAACTCAAAGAAATCTCTACGAGGGATTCCAACACACTCCGCGCTCTCAAAGTTTGTAGCCTTAGCTGAATATAAAACAACAAAGATCGTGGGAAACACCCCAGGTACAAAACAAATCAGAGACTCACATATTGGGGTGAAGACAATATCACCAAGAGTCTCCGGGGAATATCAGATGACACAAGGACGAGGTGAGGGATTGATGATGCCTGAACACTTTCACACACCAGGCAGCTTGGGAAATTCCCTCACATGGGGAGACCAACCATTCCTAGAGCCTGTAGATGAAGTGGCTGATGTTCAGGCCATCACCTATGAAAGGAAAATACAATTGGTAGTGACGAGGATTGGAAAGAAGAGAAGAATCACTTTGGAGAGTGTAGTAACGATCACCACCGAAGAAACACTATTAGACGTGGGACAATTCAGAGTAAGCGAGCTATTAGGGGTAGGTATGGCTATATCTAGTGCTACCGTGGACATGGAGAAACAATATGAACAAGAAGCCGATTCCATGAGGGTAGAACTAGCGCATCTCAGACACTAGGTATAATACTATCAAGACACCACCTAGGTGGTGGTATTCATAAAGACTGAATTTACAAGAATCCATGGCTAGTTTAAGTATAAAAGGGAGATCTTTATGACAAATATCATTGGCTTTCATGAAGAAACCTTGCTGGGTCTCATAGCATATAATGAGATGATGAGATGGTTCGAGAAGGCTCAACAGGCGACATAACAAATCAACTATATCAGAGAGATCCAGAACGACAGGGGTGAAGAAGAACATGGCATCGCGATGCTTGCAGAGGAGAGCCTAGCCAGATTCAGGGTAGCAACAGAGTATTGGGTTCAACAAGTAAAAGAGCCACGACTGAAAATGCAAGAGAGATGGGAAGAATGTCTCAGAAATTGGGACTACATCAATCAAAATATGACAAAGATTCTACTTCTAGTATTCGGGTCGCTTGACGACTTTGTCTATTTATGCATCATAGTTCAACGCTTCGGTGAACTTGACAGTGAGTTTGAAGCCAAGGTTCGAGATATTATAAGGATCAATAAAGGATAGATCGAACGCATCGCCGATGGGCCGATAGGGACGACGTGGATTCTACAACATCTATGCTCATAGATTGACATATTTAACGTCTGGGGAATGGAAATGAAGAACAAGCTCAACATGTCGATGGACCAACACCGATTTCCATATCTACACACCTATGAAGATCTCTTTTCCAAATGGTCCAAATATGACAGGAGAAACCCTATGAGTTAACTGAATCTCATTGATAGGTTCCAAGAAGACACGGGCCACTTTATTTTTTGTTCTCTTTTGCTTAGATAGCATTATAGAGTTGTTGTTTGCATGAAGTTTGATATAAATAAAGACATCGACCTCGCTTTGAAGGGTCGACGGTTTTGTAACAATGGATTTTAAACATAAAACTATTTTGAAGTTTAATTGTGAAGCTCATGTAGAGCCAGAGACAATTTTTTCCAAAGCTGGTGGAGTAACTCAATTTTTGGATTTTTTTGTGTTGTTGTTAACTACTACAAGCATTTTCAGTAAGACATTAATTATGTTTTTGAAGCTATCTTCAAACTTTGCAGTTGCTAAATATACCTTGGCATGAATATGATGGTGTTATAAATTGTGTTATACAATAACTTGAATTATTTCTGGTTAATTGTCATTCCTACATACATCTCCCTTTCTTAGATGAGGTTTGTTGATTAAGTAATAAAGAAATATCAATGTTTTGATATTGATTATAGAGTAGTGTCATCTACATACTGTTGGTAAGAGGTTAGTCTAAGCCCAACCTTCTTAAGAATTCAGGTAGCAGACTATTAATAAAACAAACTTGTAAAGGAATAGAAAAAGAAAAAAGAAAAGATCTATTAAGACCTCTTCGATAACATATTAAATACCATCGAAACCTGCCATAATTTTCATCCATAGAATCACACTACCCCAAATAGGGAAGAGTATAATTGGGCCTCATCTCTGGGCCCGATTCCTATTATCGAGGGTTAAGCAATTTTGACCCCTCAACAGAATGCACACGCGTTCCTGAACACATGTTTCTCAAGAACATGTGTGCATTCATAAATAATCCTAGTTGGAAAGTGTGTGTGGAAATTCGATGAGTACCAAGGCTATAAGATTAAGAACGCGTGCATGATATTAGGAACGCATGCACGTTTCTAAGAACACCCATGCGTTCCTGCGTGCGTGCATTCCTTTGCCATTTTTTTGTCCATCAACTTCGTGCACTCCCCCATGTGCTTGTGTAAAATCTATGAAATGACCATCCTATAGGATGGAAGTGATCCATGTACCCCGATCCATGTCTAATCCAACTTTGGGAAGACCGTCCACTATGTTGTTCCTTTCCGCGTAGATGTTAGACAAAGAGATATGTGAAAAATCTGTCAATTGTATCTATATATCATCATAAAGGGGTTGTCATGTGAAGTTTCTAATTTGAGCTTCCTTTCTAATCCATTTGATGACCAATAGAGAGTCACCAAATATTTGTATTTGTTGCACCCCATTTTCTTGTGCTAGCTAAATAAGTAATTTAAGTGCCAATTGTTCACAAAAATTGTTTGAATTATATATAGTGTGTGGAGGAGAGATGTTAAATTTCTCCTACACATCCTTTGGGGGGGTTTCCTTATGATGCTCCATCAAAGTATGTGCCAAGAATATTAGTATTTATTACCTCTTCAATGTGTTCATGTCTGGAATGTTTTTCCTCTACCTATGGGTAGGCATTTCAGATGTTGAGAGACTGAATTGCACATTGAGAGGGAGGGTCTCTTTTCCTTTGAACAAGCTCAGATTTCTAGTAAGCCATACCCCCCAAGATATGCTGAGGGGAAGAGATTTGATCTTCTTTGTATCCTTTCTGGAGTACCAAGATATGAAGGCTTCTTCTATGTCTCCCCCTTGCCATACATTTTTCATCCCTATCATGCCTTCCACTTCTTTCCATACCTCTTTAGTAAAGGAACACAACATAATTAGATGTTCTATGGTTTCATCTATTTGTTTGCATAAGTTGCACCACCCTGAACCATGAAAGTTCTTCTTTCGAAGTACCTCCCCAGTAGGTGCCTTATTGTTTAATATTAATGACATGAAATTTTTTATCTTTGGAGGGACACTTTAGTTTCTAGATAATTCTCCACCACTAGGCCTGGTGGCCCTCTAGAACTTCCCCAACAAGTGCTTTATATCCTAGCTTAAGCACATATGTTCTAGAGGGATTAATAGACCAAATCAACCAATCATCATTTTCTCATATTTTAACCTTGTCGTCTTTTAAAATTTTTGTATATGCCTTCCATTCTTTAGCAAATTATTCTCTCAATCCCATCTCCTTCCAAGTGAGCCAATATTGTTGCCAATATGTAGACTTCTCCTAGTTCACAATTTCTCTAAGAAAGTAAAATCATTTACTTCTAAGATCGTGGATCAATCGAAAAGATAATCTATGCAAAAATTTACTGCCTATCCAAGGATCAAGTCCTATTTGAAATTTCTCTCCCTTGCCCACCTTCCAGATTAGCCAATTGCCTACCAATTGAAAAGCTAAATTTCACAGTTGTCCAAACATTTGAGGCATTGAGTAATTGTTTGTTTGGGATTCTAACCCAATCTTCAATTGTAGTAGGGGAAATACATTTTGCACTGATTACTTGGATCCACAGTCCTTTTCCTTGTATAAGCCTCCAAACATTTTTTGTAGCTATAGCTTTGGAGAATAGAAAGGGATTTTTGAGACCCCTTCCTCCACTAGTCTTTGGAATAACCATTTTTTTCCATGAGGCCAATAAAAATCCTTAATTGTTTTGGTCTACTAACCAAATAAATTTGAGGCATAGTTTCTTAATGGTCTCCAACAAACCTTTCAGAACCCCTACTAGAGAAATCCAATAGATTGGTATTGCTTACAAAGTTAACAATAACCAACCTACCTCCTCAAGAGAGTCATCAATTGCACCATGTATTTAGTCTCTTTTCCACCTTGGCAACCAACCATTTCTAGTCACTTTTTTTTTATACAGATTGGGTTTTAGGTGGAATCCCAAATACGTTAGTCCTTGGTCTAAATCATCCACTTGGTAGGGGAACAATTGGGAGAAATAGCCCTATTCTCATTCTGTGATGCCCTACATGGAAATAATGGATTTTTTAAGATTTATAATCATACTAGTGGCTTTGCAAAATAACTCCAATACGTTTTTAAATTTCTCAACTATCCTTCTGGTACCTTCATAAAAAATCAGAATATCATCCACAAGTAAGAGGTGTGTGATGTTACATGCTAGGCCAATGCATATCCCTTTGAAACTACCATGATCTGTAGCCTTTTTTATTAGCCTACATAGACCTCAACTATGAGAAGGAAAAGGAGAGGGGATAGAGGACAACCCTCCTTAAACCCCTACCCAGTCTGAAGAATAAGGATGCAACTCCATTGATTAAGATTGCAAATGACATTGAGGTCATGGAAATAATCACCTAGACCACAAATTGATGGTAGAAACCCAAATGAATATGCATTAGTCTCAGGTGAAGACAACTTACTATGTCATATGCTTTAGAGAGGTCCACTTTGATGAGCATTGCTCTTTGACTTCTAACTTTGATTTAGTATAGGCTTTCATATGCTATCTCAACTACCTCATGGATTTGAATCCTCTTTAAGAACCCAAATTGCTCTCCATAGATTTTCTTTGATAGTACCCTTTTAAGTCTTCTGGCTATGACTTTTGAGATGATTTTGTAGATACAGTTGCATAAGGATATCCCCGTAAATTATTCAAAGGATGTTGAGTTATCCTCTTTGGTGATTCGTACTATAAAGGTAGTATTGAAGGTTCTTAGCGTTCTAGTAGTAGTTCTAGTGACCTTCACCACCCTTCTTATATCCTCTTCTAAAAATTCATAGCACCCCAAAAAGAATTCCACTAGGAGGCCTTCCAGACCTAGACTTTAATCCCTTTGGAAGCTTTGTAAAGTTTGTTATAATTTCTCTTTCCCCACTTCTTTCATCAACTCAAGATTGTCCTCACGATTAAAAAAAATGGAGAATGAGTTGAAAATCATGATTACCTAAACTATAGTACATGGAGAGTCCTCCCTAAATAATTTTGACAAGTAGTTGACTCCTTTTTCAACAATGTCCTTAAAATTTGTTGTAAAGTTGTCATTCCTTTTGTCAATTTTCCAAACATAATTAATATTTTTCTTGATGTTTGCATACTTATGAAATAACTTGGCATTTTCATTCCCTGCATGTGTTCTTAATCTTCCATTTTTTTTAGGACAATAATGTTTTTTTTTTTCTTCCGATAACTTCACCTCCAACTTAAAAGTAATATACACATTTTTAAATGTTTAAGTTTTAAACTATATTAAAAAAACAAAAAAACATTTATTTTTTACAATATATTTAGATAATTAAATGTGAATACATCTAAAAAAAAACTAAACCCAACCCATCAACTTAATGTCCAACCTAATTTTAATTTTAAACTTAAATTATTAAATAATTAAAATTATTTTGAGCTTTTGCATTAACATGGGTTTTGCATTGAATTATTTTAATACTCAGCATGGGAAATTCAAGCACAATTTTGATGGCTGTGCTCTTGATCGAACACAATTAATCATAATTTAATATTCAGTATGGAAAATTCAAGCACAATATTGATGGTTGTGCTCTTCATGGAAGACAATTCCATATATATATATATATATATATATATATATAATCATAATATATGTATATAAGGTATATAATCATAATTATAGTTTTAAAGATAAAAAATAAAAATATTAAATTCATTTTAACTTTAATTTATTATGTTTTGAAAAGATTAAATTTTTTGAGGTGTAAATTAAATTTTTTGAGGTGTAAATTTTTCATCGAGTTATTTTATTTAAAAAAAATAAAAAAAGTTTTCATTAATTTGATCTTTCTCTATTCCTTGCATGAAAATAGATAGATCTCTCTTGATTCTATATATACCACATGTCAACTTCATATTAATCACATAAATTTACACATCCCCTGCATACCACTTATAGAAAAAAACAACATTTTCCAATAGAAAATTAGCTCAAAATTATATTAGTGTATAATCTCATTTACATCTTAAAGGTTTCTTGATCAGAGCCCATGCACAAATACAATAACTACTACATCCCCAAATGAAAACAAGAACCAGCACACAGGCTGCAAAATGGAGAGCAATACAGGAGTAAACCCCAAACAAAACCAGAAAAGACACTGAAACCAGTTGCTGCACGTCCCCAAAGGACCTTAAGGTGTTTATCCAACACCGCACGCCCCCAAAGGACCTCAAAGTGTTAAACAATATACCGCACACCCCCCGTGTGGACCTCAAAGCTTTGGTCCATAACCTCTCCTAGCCAAGGAGGATGAGGTCAAGAGGGTCCAGAAGAAAGCCCAAAAAAGGACAAAACCCCCATTGAAAAACCAGAAGCCTCCACCAAAGCACTAAAGAAAAACGCGGCCACCCATCCGAAGTAAACGCTGTGGAAAATGCAGAAGGAATGGCTCCGAAAGGGAGGCAACCACCGCAGATACTCCGCCTTCTGCAGAGTCCTCACGCGCCCACTACCGCCACCCTGCAGATCCGCTGGAAAACCCACCGCCACCACTGCCGGACGCCCGCTCGCTTTGTTCCCGCCGCGCCACACCGTTGGGTTTGCTCACCGTGGAAGAGCTCACTCCCTCGCTCGCAGTTGACTAATCCCTCACCCTTCACTGAGCACTACCTGGAAGTAGCCCATGCTCGCTCCCTCTCTCGCGCCCGTGCCCGCGCTCTTCCCCACACTAGCGCTCTCCCTTCACCAAGCATGAGATGCCAACTCCATGTTGACCACATATAAATTTACAAATCTCCTACATACTAGTTGTAGAAAAAATACCACATGCCAACTCCATGTTAATCAGAGATAAATTTACACATCCATGCATACCAGGGTTGGAATTTCAAATCCCAACAACCCGTCAAATTTGCATACCAGGGTTGGAATTTCAAATCCCAACAACCCGTCAAATTTGACAATTTCCACAGCGCAGATACGCGTTTTGACGGATTTCACTAAGAATGTTAACGGTTTGTCAAAAACAGTTAACATATTTGACGGGCAAATCACCCCGTGACGGGCAATTTGCCCGTCAAATTCCATCCCTGGGAAAAAAAATTCAATTCACCATTGAGTCCACTAATTACCGTTGGAATAGTTGTCAGTGATGTTGACGGCAGACCCTGTAAGTTTACCCGATGGGTGATTCCAAAGAATTTCACCTTAAAATTAATAATCTCGATCACGGTGGGACTCGAATACACAATCTCCCGCTCCCGAGGCGAGAGCCTTATCTATTAGGCCACGCGATCAATGCGTTCAAGATTGAAAACAATTAATTGACATCCACTTTAATGGATGCTACCGTTGTCGCTGCGCTATTTAAATTTTAATGTAAATTCACAATTGAATTTGTCCAGCTTAACAGACGGCACAGTTACTGCGTAAATTCAGTTGACAGCTAGAGAATTCTATCCTCTGGTGAACGAGGTTCAGCTTCGCCATTGTTTGGTAGATGAGGTTCAGGTTCCTAAATAATGGGAGTGGAGGAATTTTATTTGCATTCCCGTAATATCATATGCTGAAACTGAAAGCTGCTGTTACGTAATTTGAGATTGGAGAAGACCTCGTTCCCCTCCTTTTCTGTGGAGAAGTCCATGTACTGTACTGCCTTTGAAGCTTTGCCGCACAGCTCATTTAGAGGAATACAAGTAAAAGTAGAATAGTTAAACAATTCTTACGTAAAATACTTTATTTATGAATAAATAAAAACAATTTAAAAGATATTTGAGTGTGTAAATTTTCACACTTATTTATAATGTTAGGGATTTTAATTTTCTGGATTCAAAATGTGTGTGAAGTTTTGAAACGTTATTTGGAGTCATTTCTAGTGGACATTTCAGCCATGTCCTCCACTCATGAAGGAAATGGATGCAATATCCACTCGAAATGTTGGACGTTTCAAAACTTTACACACATTTTGAATCCATAAAATTTCCTATCAACTCAATATATTTTTTTATATGAAAATATATAATAAACAAACACTCAACTACAAAAGGTTATTTCACCTTAAATTTTGTTGCAACCATTAAGATGAAATAGAGGTTTAATGTTCTAATCAATGGGTTTCTAGTAAGCATAGATTTTTATAAATCTCTATGAAATGGTGGAGGTCTCAATATAGGTTTGCTTACTAGGATATATATATTTTAATATTATTAGAGTTGTCAATAATGTTTTGTGTATATTCATTACTATTTGTTTTTAAATAAGAAATATATTTATTACTATTTATTTTTGAATAAAAATTATATTTATTACTATTCATTTTTAAATAAGAAAAAGTTTACCATACTTATCTATAATTTTTATAAGTATAATCTCAAAAACTCCAAAATGTAATTATATCAATGTATATAAATAAAATATAACCATTTAAAATAATCAAATAAAACATGGCCATTTGAAATAACCTATTGATGATTTATAAGAAGATATATTTTCTCTATTGCCAAATGTCTAATGTCTTTGGGTTTCTGGTAATTCACTTCTTTCTTTTTATGTGAGGAAAACACTAAACAATTTAAGGTTATACTTCTTTGACTTTTTAGATAGTATTTCCAAGAAGATCAATATCAAGTATTGTCATTATTAAAACTATAACAATGAATCATATATATATTGAAGTAAAATCTAATCTTAATCTTATACATAAAACCAAATACTATTAGTGATTGCAATTTAACTTTTTACTCAAACAACAAAACAAAATCTTACTTTTACAATAACATATTATTTAATATTGAATTCTCCACATAAAAATCTCTATATTAAATAAAAAAACAACATTGTATTATTTAATATTTAATATAAAATTTTCTATATTAAAAAACAAAAAGTAAAGAGCATTTAAATTCCATCCAAATAATTGAGCTTGGACATACCTTTTCGTTGGGCACCTTATTTGCATTAAAATAATATATCAAAACGTTTAAACAAAGTTACAAGCAATGTAAGTAAATGAAAAGCCATCTAAACATACATAATAATAACAAGTGTTGCATGGCAGCGTAATCCCTGCTAGGTTGGAATAGGAGTAAATGTGACCGTGTATAGACACGTGGATTGCAAGTTGCAATACATGTGCTATCCATGCAGAATTTAGTATTCCTGAATTAGTTTTATTTGAAATTTATCAAAAATTATTGATGTCTGTTACATCAACGAAGGTTCCTAGTATCTAAGTTTGATAGTACAAGAAAGATTTAAAAGGAGCATGGAAAAAAAAATTAGTGTACAATAGTAATACATTTAAAAGGTTCTTGGACACAAAAAATTTAGCATACAATCGAATAGTAGTAACGTCTGTTACATAGGTTTGTGGACAAAAACACAAAAAAATTAGCATTCCCGAATTAATTTTCTTTAAAACAAGGCCTCCTGGACACAAAAGAAATTGAAATTTATCAAATTATAGGTTCATGGACACCATAAATTATACATACGAAATATGTACTTTTATAAAGTACATATTTACTTCTATAGATACCAAATATGTACTTTTATAAATTATGGGCATGAAATTTTATAGACCATGCACAGAGCCCCCATTCCATACTTAGGCACTTTTTAGATGGCGGGTTCTTGGGCTGGTGGGCTCAAAATTTGGGCTCTGTTGTTCCGTGCTCTACAAATAGCAGCCAGAGTTCCGCGATATACAAATTGACAAGCAGACTTGCAGACTATTTGAATTTTAAGGGCTTCGTGTTGATCTAATAGCACAATTGGACTTGGGCCTTGAAATTGTAGTGCATATGTGGCAAGCAGTATGAAGGACATGTGGTAAGGATGCAAGAAATGACATACTTTCTATATGCATGAGTAGAAAAAAAGTATTGAACACAATTTTATGACATTTATATAAAAAAATAAAAAAGCGTGTTACATACTCCTGGAAATATAAATTATATATATATATATATATATATATATATATATCTCAAATTTGAATGAGTGATTTATCTCAAATACAATTTTGAAAATGACGAAGCAAAAAAAGATATGCATAAGAAAAAAGAGAATTGAAATAAAATAAACAGAATGTCTTGACATTCAACATAGCTGAAGATGAAAATCTAGGAGCACATAAATATAAGGAGACAAAATAATACTTTTATTTGGAATATATGAAAAAAAAATAGTTTGCTACATATTCCTGGAAATTTAAATGCATTTTTCATATAGACTGGGATTGGGGCTCCCGCGGACAATAAGAGAAATATGTACAAGAAATAGGACTGTGGAAAGAAGAAGTGGGAGATGGTAGAATGTAATACTTGAAAAGTAGAAATGGGAAGATATCAGTCTTTGGCTATAGATTTCTATTCAAAAAAGGTGGAATAACTGGATTGATAAACAAAGGACTATAAGTATAGACTTACAATGATGGTACATATAAGTATTTTTGGTATTTGCTTGCTGATGCCTTTTCCTGTTGGTTTTCGTCGCCGACCCGCTTGAATAACTGGATTGATAAACAAAGTATTTATAACGATGTTCCATATAAGCATTTTTTCTATTTTCTTGCTGATTCCTTTTCCTGTTGGATTTCGTCGGTGACCCGCTTCGAGTTCTCTTCAATGTAGCTTCTCAATGGGGCGACGTTGATGTCATTCCAGATTTTAATGTTGAAAAGTTCATTTTCTAATTCGCTTAGATTAATAGAAATATTACACAGAGCCTGATGAATGTCTCCATTCTGTACCGAATAACGGACTAGCCAGTTGTCCACGTGTTCTTCATGATATTCAAGAATCTTGTAAATTTTTTCTAAAGACAATGCCTTAAAATTATCAACTTTTTTATCGAAAGCTTGCTTGGTTAACGCCAACGAGTTGACAATTAAGCTGGGGTCTTGGAAGTCATTGGTCCTTCTGGCTAAGTCTATTTTGGTGAGCTTTCTGAATAATGTTTCTTTCTTTGATATTGCTTGCTCACATGATTGGACGATGAGATACATGTTCTTCACCTTCTCTTTCCAACATGCTTCTAATTGAGTGAGCCATTTTTTGGAGGGGAGATCATGTTGTCTTCTTGTCGTGTCTGCCATGTTGTTGACATGAAAGGAAAAAGGGATGACTGCGTGCAAATAGAAAGTTTCTTCATTTTTAAAATTTCATCTGCAGAAGTTCGATCAAGTTATGTGCCCTACTTCCCAGGGATTCCATATTTTGTGATGTTTTCTAGGCCTTAGTAATCAGTTCCATTCTTTTGTTGATATTTTTCTCCACATATCCTCTACACGATGTGAGGAATCTGGAGGAGCCTTTTAGATTTGCTGCATGGGTGCAGGGAGTTGCAAGAATGGCTATTGCCAAAGGACTGCCAAGCAATGGCATAAGAAACAAAGCTTCCTCTAATTCCTTGATCCGGTCCTTTAGTCTGGCATTCTTGGCCTCAATGACTCCAATGGAATCATGAAGAGCATCTCCAGTTTCCATGTGAAGTTTAGATATTTTGGATGCCTGCATATTGACAAGGTCAAGTTTTGAATGATGTTTTGTTTTCTTATTTTTTACATCTCTTTTTTCAATAATTAATTTTTTAGATTCTCTTTCAAAAACAACACTCTGGAATAAAAAGGATTCATCTTCGTAAAAAATTTCGCAATCAACTATGTCCATTGGGTAGCTATGGTGAATCACATCTCATGACTGATCAAGGTTACAGAATATGCTATCTAGATCAGCGTCAAGATCCATGTTTTAACTCTCAATTTCGGGCTCGTCCGCCTCCCCTACAATTATTTTTCCCTTCTTCTCCACAGGAAGCTTGTGAGAACTATCAATTTTAGGATGAACCTCATCCGTTTGAAGAACTTTGGGTTGCTTTGTTACTGTGGCAGGCCGTTGGAGCGATGATTTGTTACTATGGTGGTTCTAGTCCTCAGACTCGAAGATGTTCACTGTATCTCCACAGAACTACTACGGAGGTGCTGCCAGTAGTTTATGAAAACGCTGCTTGAAATGAACAAATGGAGGGGATAATATAACCCCCCAGAAATGTTGGTTCAATGAGTGCGAATGGAAAATATCCTCGAGCTCTTCGCTCATTAACGACAATCTTTATGCATGTTGTATGGTGAGTTGTTAGAAGTAAAGATTAATTATTGCATACTTAGAAGTGCGAAGGTGGCGGTTACGACGAAGAACATTAAAGGATTGGAGGTTTCGTGAATGAACTAAGCTGGCGGCGTGCGAATGAGATTCCATGGTATTTGAAATTAACACTGGGAAGGGATAACAAAAGCCTCCACAAATATTGGTTTAGTGCGCATTAATGGCATATCTTCTCGAGCCTTGCACACATCAATGATAATTTACACGTTGCCTGCATGATGATCTGTTAGCATTAAAGATTTAGAAACAAGACACACACACACACACACACACATATAGATATATAAACATTATTTTTTATTATAGACAGGTGCGAAGGTGACAAAGACGAGGAAGAGCAAGCTCTGAAAAGCGGTCGGACGAGCTTCAAAATAAGTTTACAGGAGATAGTGAGGACAGGTGACTGTCCAATGGTGAAACTGCATGAGTCAGAATTTTTGACTGCAAAACGCGTAAAACGTAAGAGGGCATGATGGTGCAGTTCATCGGACGATGGTTTGTATATTTGCGAAATTGTGAGAAAGTGGCTAAGTAAGAAATAGGAAAATGTCGGTTGTGCTCGTTTTCAGCACTAGGGTTTGAAGATTTCGTGAACGTGCCAACCTGAGGTCCCGCGAATGACATTCCAATTCTGAGTAGCCTACAGAGCAGTGTGGTTTTGTGTAGGCTTTCAGGGAGCATAGCGAAGGGAAGGATGTACAGTATTTGGATCGCGAGTTCTCGGGCTGACGAGCTCAAAATTGGGCCTCTATTTTTCTATGCCTTAGAAATAGTACCCAGACTTCCGCGATATAGAAATTGAGAAGCGGACTTGCGGGCTCAACATTGCACTTCTGTTGTTCCATGTCCTCCAAAAAACACTCGGAGTTCCGTGATATACAAATTGACAGACAAACTGTAGGGCTGGCAGGCCCAGGATTGCGATTGTTTACGGATCGAAGTTCCACGATATACAAATTTTGATATTGTACACTTTAATTGGATGGTAGGAAATTGCAGTTGTATTGGTCTGTGTCCTCCAAACAACACTCAGAGTTCCACGATATACAAATTGACAGACGAACTTCCATACTTAGACACTTTTTGGATCGCGGGTTCTCGGGCTGGCGTGCTCAAAATCGGGCCTCTATTGTTCCATGTCCTACAAGTAGTAGGAAAAGTTCCGCCATATACAAATCGATAGATGGACTCCAGGACTGGCGGGCTCAAGATTGTGATTGTCTACATGTATAACATATAGCATATATGTTATATATCTAACATTATCTAAAAACATTATTTTCAAGTACTAAAATATGAAAATTAAATATTGATATTGTACAATTTAATCAAAGAAAATTATCAAATGAGTGGCAAGCTTCGAGTTCGGGTGCAATTGTAGATCACCGAAGTTTTGGGCGTAGGATGTATACTGCGCACATGGGGAATGGGAGCTGGATGACGCTGAGAAAGGAACCCGCGGCCATAAAGTTAACAAACTATGAAAACAAATGGCGGTTGATTGGACACGTGATGTAGAGATATAGATGGACATGAAAGCTGCCACTTCGCCGTCTGGGAACCCCCGACCATAGACATGGCAATGAGAGTTCGACAAGGCGTAGCCGAGAACCCACGGCCATAAAACTGGCTAAGGAAACGAAAGCGCTTGGTCAGACTCGTGGTGTATATTTCATAATTCATGTGCAACACCAACTGTCTGGGGACCAAATTAGTATGTGTACAAATCATGGAAAAGTAAATATGCACCTTTATAAAGTATGTACGAATCACCACTTTTTCAATCCCAAGTTCTCGGGCTGGTAGACTCAAAATTGGGCCTCTATTGTTCCGTGTCCTACAAATAACAACCAGAGTTCTGCGATATACAAATTTACAGACGGACTCCAGGACTGGTGGGTTCAAGATTGTGATTATCTACATCTATAACATACAACATATATGCTATATAGCTAACATTATCTAAAAACATTATTTTCAAGTACTAAATTATTAATATTAAATATTGATATTCTACAATTTAATTAAACAAAGTTATCAAATGAGTCGTAAGCTTCGAGTCCATGTCCAATTGTAGATCGCTGAAGTTTCAGGCACAAGATGCATACCGGGCACACGGGGCATGAGAGATGGATGTCGCCCACAAAGGAACCTGCAGCCATAAAATTCATGAACTATGAAAACGAATGGCGGTCGGTTGAACTAGTGATGTAGATAAATAGATGTACATGGAATCTGACACTCTGTCGTTTGGGAACCAACGAGCATAGACATGAATTACCAAAATTTTGGATGCAAGATGTTGTTACACATTATTTTTTTCATCCCTATGATTGTTAATGATGTAAACCTATCTGTTGCCTTCAGAGGGGTCAGTGGCCTGAGTTCCTGAAGAGAGAAGGGAGAAGAACTTTTCCTGAGAAAAGAAGTTGCATTTTCCTTTGTAAAAGCCCTGTAAAAAAGGAAGTTCGCAGGTTGCTATATAGGCAGGGTGTGAGAATACCTGATTCTCGCAGGTTGCACCATAGCTAGGGTGCGAGATGTTTGCAGGTTGCTCTATAGGCAGGGTGCGAGAATGCCTACATGTGGGAAAAACAAGCATTTTCTCGAATCTTCTAGAAGGAGAAACTTCCATGGTGAGGTGGCATCCAAATGGTTTGGATCTTACTCACTTTCATGATTTAGTGGGATCATCCTAACCTCCTCACCTTATCCTCTTCAAATTATAAAAGGAGAGGAGTTCTCATGGAGAAAGTTAGCTTTGGTTAGCTTTGGAGCTTTTGGGATTAGCTTG
>ML790086.1:56114-68992 GCA_009831015.1 Picea engelmannii
GTTTTATTGTATGATTCCTTGATCACATACATAGGTTTATATTGAGTTTATGCTATTACTATCACTTTGGTTGGTTGCGTTCTTTTGCAGGTTCATCATTGTATGAGCGTTGGAACGGAGCTAGGATGGTGATGGCGAGAGGAAGCGACATTTAAACGGTATGTCACTCATCCCTCTTTAGTTAGTAAATTCAATATCTAAAACTTAAGGAAAGCATCATGTTTTGGTGTGTTTTGTTCTAGATCTAGGTCGATCTAGGGAGATCAATTAGTGTCTGCACCTACCGATTAGTCTGATAACAAAATACACTTGGAACACGGGGAATAAGAGTTCGATAACGCGTAGCGGGGAACCCGCGGGCATAAAATTGGCTAAGGAAACGAAAGTGGTCGGTCGAACTCCTGCTGCATATTTTATAATTCATGTGCAACACCAACTGTGTCGTGACCAGACTAGTATGTGTACAAAGCAGGGGAAAAAATATGTATCTTTATAAAGTATGGGCACGAGATTTTATAGAGCATGTACAAATATTGCATTCCAAACTTGGTCACTTTCTGGATCACGGGTTCTCGGGCTGTCAGGCTAAAAAATAGGCCTCTATTGTTCCATGTCCTACAAATAGTACCCAGAGTTCTGCGATTTACAAATTGACAGATGGACTTGCGAGCTGGCTGAGATTTTATAGAGCATGTACACTTTTTGGATTGCGGGTTCTCGGGCTGGCGGGCTAAAAAACAGGCCTCTATTGTTCTGTGCGTTACAAATAACACCCAAAATTCCGCGATATGCAAATTTACAAGAGGACTTGTGGGCTGGCTGGCTCAACATTGTACTTCTATTGAGTTCCGCGATATATAAATTCACAGACAAACTCCAGCGCCTGCGGGCTCTGAGAAAGGAGCAATACATACTAAATATGTACTTTTATAAACTATGGACATGACATTTTATAGAGTATGTATAGATCCCTTATTCCATACTTAGCCACTTTTTTTGATCGTGGACTTGCGGGCTGGTTGGCTCAACATTGCACTTCTATTTTCCTGTGTCCTCCAAACAACATTCGAAGTTCCGCGATATAAAAATCTACAGACAGACTCTAGGACTGGCGGACTCAAGATTGAATATGTATTACACATTACATGTAAGATGTATTGCAGGTTATCGGGATGACGAGCTGTAAATTGACAGACAGACTCTATGAGTGGCGGGCTCAAAATTGAATATGTATTACACATTACATGTAATATGTAATACATATTACATGTAATATGTACAATATGAAACCATAAAGAGGACGTTCAGGCTGGCAATATAAAAGTAACTGGAAATCTGAACATGTGTATCCGCCAGTTCCGGACCTAGAAATTTTTCGAGGAACGAGTAATCCATAGTAAATATGTACTTTTATAAAGTATGGATATCAGATTTTATAGAGCATGCACGGATCCCTCATTCCATACTTAGCCACTTTTTGGATTGCGGGTTCTCTGCCTGGCGCACTGAAAATTGGGCCTCTATTGTTCCGTGTCGTACAAATAGCACCCAGAGTTCCACGATATACAAATTGACAGGCGGACTTCAGGCTGGCTCGCTCAACATTACACTTCTATTATTCTGTGTCCTCCACACAACACTCGGAGTTCTGTGATACAGAAATTAACAAACGAACTCTAGGACTGGTGGGTTCAAGATTGAGATTGTCTACATGTATAACATATAACATATATGTTATATAGCTAACATTATCTAAAAACATTATTTTCAAGTACTAAATTATTAATAATAGATATTGATATTACACAATTTAATTAAAGAAAATTAGTAAATGAGTCGCAAGCTTCGAGTCCGGGTCCAATTGTAGATCACCGAAGTTTCGGGCATAAGATGTATACCGCACACACGTGGCATGAGAGTTGGATGGTGCCCACAAAGGATCCCGTGGCCATAAAAATCGGGAACTATGAAAACAAACAACATTCGGTTGGACTCGTGATGTAGCGATATAGATGCACATGAAATCTGCCACTCTGCCATCTAGGAACCCGCAAGCATAGGCATGTATTACCAAGTTTTGGATGCAAGATGTACACTCGAAACACGGGGAAAGAGAGTTTGATAACGCTTACCGGGGAAGCCGTGAGCATAAAATTGGCTAAGGAAACGAAAGGGCTCGGTTGGACTCGTAGTGCATATTCCATAATCCATGTGCAACACCAACTGTGTGGTGACCAGACCAGTATGTGTACAAACCAAGCAAAAATAAATATGTACCTTTATAAAGTATGGACATGATATTTTATAGAGCATGTATGAATATTGCATCCCATACTTTCCCACTTTGTGGATCGTGGGTTCTCGGGCCGACGGGCTCAAAAAATAGGCGTCTATTGTTCTGTGTCCTACAAATAGCACCCAGATTTCCGCGATATACAAATTGACAAGCAGACGTGCGAGGTGGCTGAGATTTTATAGAGCATGTACACTTTTTGGATCGCGGGTTCTCGGGCTAAAAAACGAGCCTCTATTGTTCCGTGCTTTACAAATAACACTCACAATTCCGTGATATATAAATTGACAAGTAGACTTGTGGCTTGGCTGGCTCAACATTGTACCTCTACTGATTTCTGCGATATAGAAATTGACAGACGGACTCCAGGGCTGGCGGGCTCCCAGAAATGAGCAATATATAGTAAATATGTACAGATCCCTTATTCCATACTTAGCCACTTTTTTGGATCGCGGACTTGGGGGATGTAAATTGGGCCTCTAATGTTCCATGTCCTGCAAATAGAACCCAGAGTTGCACAATATACAAATTTACAAGTGGACTTGTGGGCTGGATGGCTCAACAATGCACTTTTATTGGATTGCGGACTTGCGAGCTAGCGGGCTTTAAAATGGGCCTCTAATGTTCCATGTCCTACAAAGAGTACCCAAAGTTGCGCAATATACAAATTGACAAGCAGACTTGTGGGTTGGCCGGTTCAACATTGTACTTTTATTGAGTTCTGCGATATAAAAATTGAGAGACAAACTCTAGGGTTGGCGGGCTCTGAGAAACGAGCAATACATACTAAATATGCACTTTTATAAAGTATGGACATGATATGTTATAGAGCATGTACAAATCCCTTATTCCATACCTAGCCACTTTTTTGGATCGCGAACTTGCGGGCTGGCAGGCTCTAAACTGGGCCTCTAATGTTCTGTTTCTTGCAAATAGCAACCAGAGTTGCGCGATATACAAAGTGACAAGTGGACTTGCGGGCTGGCTAGCTCAACATTGCACTTCTATTGTTCAGTGTCCTCCAAACAACATTCAGAGTTTCACGATATACAAATTGACAGACGGACTCCAGGAATGGCGAGCTCAACATTGAATATGTATTACACACATGAAGACAAGTGAACGTAGAGGAAGATATGGAGTGTCAAAGGAGGCACAAAAAAGAAAAAGAAAAAAAAAACACAGCTACAAACTCGTTCAACAAATAGAGACAGAGTAAACAAAAAACTATTTAATATGGAACACGGGTATAAAAAACACACCTTTGCATGGATTCCTCTACATCTCTGGTTAGGACTTCTTTGCGGCATCTAGTTTTTCTGATTTCTTTCTATGAAGAAAAGTACAAAACAAAAGGAATATGAACACAAGTTAGCATGTAAAGAAAAAGGCAAGTACTATGTACATATACTAAAAAAAATAGAATAAGATGAATAGAGTAACATATAGTTTTTAGAAGGATGTACCTTTTTTGTTTCTTTTGCATAATGTATATTTTATAATTCAAGTACAACACCAACTGTATGGTGACCAAACCAGTGTGTGTACAAATCAGGGAAAACTAAGAAGCTGAATAATTTTTTTTTTTGCAACAAGCTATACAAATATGCTTCGAAACATATAAATATGACTTTGCAAAATGTTTGATGTATATCTCATAATTCAAGTGCAATACCAATTGTATCATGATCAAACCAATATGTGTCCAAGATAAACATACTGTATTGAGGAATGGGCACATTCGACCACACATGGTCAATAAGTGCGTTTTGCAGATGGCTTGTGTTGTGCAAAAGAAAGCAGAGACTGTATTTGCACATGTAGTTTTCCAATTCTTTTGTTCTGCCATTATTTTGTAACATGTCAATATTGAAGTCTCCTACAAGCACAATGGGTCCGTTCAAATGGAAATGGCCCAATGAATTGGAAATAACATCTACTATGTTGGAGAATGCTGCATGGGGAGCAACATACAGATTCAATATTGTAATTTTTGTTTCATGAATTTTTTTTTTTGCAAGCACCACCTCAACATTCTTTTCTTCGATATGTATATGCTCCAAAATTGGTACATGTTTTTTCACCAATATCATCACCCCATGTGTAATGTAACTTGATTTGCAATTGTGATTTTGGAATTCTTTGTTCTGCATGCATAATGGCATGTATGTTTCCTGCAAGCACAGAATATCGGATTGCATTGTATCATAGTCATTGAGTATATCATCCATGTGTGCATTTAAGCTACGTGTGTTAAGCGAGAGAATTGATATAGATGAATTTGTTTGAATGAATTGGTAAACATAGTGCAATTTCCATTTTGCGTGGTCCCGAGTCGTTCCATTTCAATATCAACTTTCTGTTTGACTTAGAAGTTATCTTTTGTAAGAGGACTTAGTAAATACAAGGAGTCTATGCTTCTGACATGGGACAATGCTGTGTATACAAGTCCATGTATCCGAATTCCAGCAGGCTGAAATGCAACATTATCAAGTGTTAGTCCTTGTGATCTATGGACTGTACGTGCACATGCAAGTTTAATCGGAAATTGTTTTCGAATTTTTAGTCAACCTGTCTTTGCTGATGTCGATACTAGCTTTGATATTCACAAAATAGGTGTCCAATCTCTTGCAATGTTTGAATTATATATATAAGACAACTTGCTTGCTTGTCGCTTGCCTATATGCAGTTCATGGAACTTAATCCAAGGATATCAAGTTTTTCTATTTTCGTATAGCCTTTGAGTATTCCATTTGCACCATTGACCAAGCCATCCTGTGAATCATAGTTACAGGCATATATTTCAACCAACATTTCTAATTTGAGGACAAGCTACAAAGGTAAAGTGGCTGTATGTTCATGACGTGGCACATTTCCATGGTTTTCTTCTTCCAGGTCAATTGAATTGATGATGATATCATCATCAGGCATGAGAGATAACATGTGGCTGTTACGCATTGCAACATCCTTATTTGTGTAGAAAAGGTAAGGGAACGTTGGGTCTGTTGGTGCAGGCTGCAAGCACCTCAAATTGATATATGTTAAGTCATCATATGTTTGGCTGTTTGTTCGCATTCTATTCAGAATTGCAATGAATGTTTCATTTGTCTGGCACATTGTAGTATGCAATTCAAAGCATTTAATATTGTCTCTCCAGGAGTCATGCGTCACTTCTTCCATGTTAATGGTAGGTTGTTCAAATATCAATGAATCTTGGATGGGCTATGCTTGGTAAAGATCCACACAAAATATCATGTCAATGTTTCCAAAGTATTTCGTGTGCACATGTTTTATGCTTCTTAGTCGGCTGTCAATGGAATACAAGAACCGACTTCCAATCAAAGATGATTCATCTATAAAGACAAGTTGGAGTTCCTCATAAAGCTTAGACAATGTATCCAACATTTCCTTGCTAAGTGGAAGAAACTGTGACTTGTTAAAAGGCATTAAAAATGCAGAGTGGACTGTTGTTCCACCTGCATTATATGCAACTTTTCCTGTGTATGCAACTATTAGGCCCTTTGGTTTCATAGGATCAGAGGAATTGTTTGAATCATAGATTTGTATAAGAATTTCGAACAGTGCTTTCCCTGTGACTGTCTTGCCTCTTCCTACTCTGCCTGTAAGGAACAAGTGCACATGAGTGTCCATGTTCAAGCATTTTTTAAGAGCAACGTCCTTTACAATTGTTTGTTGTTCTCGATTTAACAAACATCTTATTCTATGGTATTCATTATTTTCAATTAGGAAAGGATGTTTTGTGACTTGAAAACCAAGATTGACACGTTTTTCACCTCCACCTGCTGGAGGACGAGGCAAATTCGCTTGTAATTCATGGGAATCGCAAGGAGTTTTGGTTGTTTTTTCAGTTTTTGAATGTCTCATCAGGATTGTCAGGGTTTTCTAGCTCATTAACTACAATTTCTAGATCACCCCATGTTGGATTAACATTGTAGGCAAATCTAGCTTCATTGATGTGCACTATAGTCTCAGAGGCAACATATGCAACCTCCCATGTAGAGAAGTTATGTTTTAATGTCTCTTCGTTTTCATCGAACAAAACGTACATCAACAATTTTTCTCTACAATAGTTTTCATAGTCAGAATGTTTATTGTATTTGAAAAACCGTATCACAGAGGGTTTTTTTCTTTTCGATATGGGCGCACCTTTTTTTTTGTAATGTGATACAAATTATGCTAAGCAGATATGCCTAATAGGAGATGGACGCTGGAGGTAATAATCAACAATAGAGCGACATATCATGTCTTCTGAATTGTCAGGCTCTTGTTCTAGCAAAACCGATGGTTTAAGAAAAAATGTGCATTTTTCAAGTGGAGATGTGTTTATGAAGATACATTTTCTTGAACTACAAGTGAGGGGCAGGGAAAGTGCAACGTGAATTGCTTGCTGAGCAGACATTTGTTGAAGATTAATCAATGTGTTACCAAGTGTGCGTATCATTTGTATGGCATCAATATGACTTCTTTCATGTTCTTTGCGTATTCTTCTGAATGCACTTGTCATAGATTTGTCAACCTTTGTCATATACGAGGTACAATAGGATGCTGCAACATATGCATTGAGCACGTACTGCACATCTGTATTTTCTTTCCACATAACTGGCATGTCCTTGGAGAACTGTTGTTCCAAATATGGGAAAGTTTTCGTTTAAGGAAAATTGTTGGTTGCTTAAGCATACATTGTATGGCTTTCATGTACTAATATTCTGATAGATTTAGCTCTGTCAAGAACACATCGAAGCTCATCAGCTCGTCAAATTCTCCTTGTTCTATAAATGCAAACAAGGATTTAGATTTCTCAACAACAACATTGTCCTCTAAAATAAGTGGCTCTATGATTCTTGTAGCTCTCATTGGCGGCACATGAAAGTTGTATCTGCAATGCGAGTTTGTTCGTTTTCTACAACTTCTTCTATGATAATGTCTATGAACTTTGGAAAGTTCTAGATCCAAATGATCTGTGTTGAATGTTATGTATTTCTCCACAAATTGTTCGATCTCTAAGTTGTTGTCAGCTCCATAGACTAGTGCACCCTCTATCCACAACAGTGTGTGGTCATGTTCATTTCCCCTATTCTGGAATTCAGTCACAAAAAAGTTGTCTGATATTTTTCGAAAAAACGTTTCATCATGGCATATCAATTGTCTCAAATCATTTATTCTATGTCTATAGTAATGAGTACATGTCACTGGGTCTTTTCTTATGAGGTAGTCAATGTGATTGTTTTCCAGTGTATCAGTTTGTTTTTTACGTTTCCTATTCCTATGCAGGTTAGATACGACAGCTACCAATGGATCCCAACAATTTTCTGCAATTGTAAATGTGATGAAAAATGTTGGCGGGCCCAATTGCCGGATCATTGCAAAAACCATTTTTTTGTTTTGTTGCAAATAATTAGGAGAGGTGCGAATGTTTTTGAAATCTATGTATCCAATATTAGATTTCATAATTTTTTCTAGGTTTACTTTGTACTTGACATCCTTGGCCAACAACTTTCACCCTTGTAACTGGCCTTTTCTTATTCGGACCCACATGCAAGAGAGAATTTTCTCTATTATTATGTGCATTGTTTTGAAAAACAAATTTGTTATGTGATAGAAGAAGTCACCGCTTGAATGTAGCAGCTCCCATTGGACTATTTTATAATAACTGAATCATTTCGTAATGTCAGTGGCATGTGGATATCCATAGAAGAGTGTTGGAAAGTTCATTTCCTCAAAAAATTTGTCCTTGAATATTCCAAGTGGACGCTGCCCCTCAACAGGTGCAATTTTGACAATCTTGTCTTGCAAGTCACAAATGCACTGTGAATCGGTGAATCCATGCACCAATGTCTCATTAGGTGTTTCATTCTCTGATTCATCACTTGTATCAAATTCACTAGCATTTTCAAGAGTCTCTGTAGAGTTGGCATCCTCTTCTGCAAGAACACTATTCCAGTTCTCATTTATACAAATGTTCTGTGCTTTGTACAGGGCCCTAGAACATAATTCCTTTAATGCTTTCATAACAACATGCACACACACTTTGCCTATCTGATAGGAATTTTTGTATCGCAAGCATATTTTCAGAGCCACAACAATTTTCATTGTATCGCTAATGAATTGTGGCAAGGGTTTTTGCACAACATCTAGCTGAACATGCACATTAATAATTGATCCTGTTAAGCCCATCTGGGATCGTTTATAGCCCCAAGGCCTGATTTGTGCAAATGCAATTCGTAGAGACACAAGTCTCTCCTCAAGTTCCGTAAGTGCACTTACATCTCATAGTGGTGTATTACATCTTATTTGCTCAGGGGTTGAAAATTGTGGCAGTTTTCCATTTTCAAGCGACTGTTTTCATGGAAGACAAATTTTGCCATTGGAAAATGGTTTATTATGCGCTGTCAAGCGGAGGTATTCTGCTTGCAAATTAGGTGTGAAAGGCTTACTGTTTTTTGAGAAATTCAATTGTTCACAAATTGCACATGCAATGGAAGGAGTGTCTTTAATTTGTTTCATGTATGTTTGTCTTGCTTTTTTCTTTTGCAGGGAAGTATGAGTAGAAAGTGTTTGTTGGTTTTCATTGGTAGTAGTGCATGGTGTTTCTTCTAGGCCACAAAATGTGACATTTTCATGACCATTCTGGGATATACGACCGTACCTGTTACTGTTCTTTTGTGCACGAACAAATTTCTTTAGATTGTGATATGTGAGTTTCTCTCTAAAAGGAAGCGTAGAAATGTATTTTTTTCTCTCACGCATGACCTTTTTCAAGTTGTGGTAACTTACTCTACGTTTCTTGTCCAAGGGAACGATGACCCGATGGAAACTAGGATGAATTTCACTCTGATTCAGGTTGTCATAACTTAGTGTACGTTTGTATGGCCTCATCACAACTGGGACAAATTTTACGCATAACTTTTTTCAAGTTGTTATAACTTACTCTACGTTATTTGTTTAAGCCCTGTATGGCCTCATCACAACTTTAATGAATTTAACACATGCCTTTTTTGTTCAAGCCCTGTATATCCATATCATAATCGGGAGGAGTTTCATTCTCACTAAAAATCATGCCACGCGTATGCAAATTCAATGCGGTTTGGCTGGCATGGACATTGAACCCTGAACCACTGATATGTCCAAGCAAAGGTTCATAATGGATATGTGTTGTATCTGTTTTCAACGAGAGGATGTCAATTGTTCGATCGTAATTTGAATCAATAGACCAAGAATGGAAAATGCCATCTAGCAAGGCCGACCAGACCTGGATATTTACTCTGAACATGATAGACAACCATTGCAAACAGAATCTGCAACCCTCCACATTCCCTTTTTCATATGGCAACACCATGTTTACAAGGCATTCTTGCCAACTTCCAATTGTCAGCATATTTTGTAGGAGATATGGTGAAAGGTGCTGATGCAAGAAGATATGGTGAAAGGTGCTGATGCAAGCACCTAAAAGCCTGTTGGCTGCCACCTATAATTGCATTGCAAACGGACTATACAGTGTAAAGCCATAGCGACTGCACATCGAACTCCGCTGCTACCAAACAACAAATTGCATTGAATAAGCTATCTCCACAACTAGATACAAGAGTTGTTGCTAGCTGTAAACCATGGCAGTCTATGTGATGCATAATCCGTTTCCACTACAATTCAAGGTCTTTGCAAATGAGGGACAAGTAAATATGAGCTTCTTCAACATTGCATATGGACATTTTTTTGTACAGTAGTGGTTCATAATGATCACTGACAACATTGTCATCATGGAACAAGATGCAATATGGATTGTCAGATGCAGTTATGTTGAATAGTAGATATCTTGTTTTTCTTGTCAATGACCATATTCCAATTGATATATTGAGCTAGTTAGACAACCACCATATACAAAATGTATCTCCCCAAAGTCCCCTGTCATGTGCAGGCATAATTGGAGATGCATACAACCGCATCTTTGAAAAATACGTAGCGACATCATGTATTCCATGCAACTGCCGAAGAAAATTACATTCCAGTTCTTATTCATACGACTCCAATGCCTCAGCGTCACCATTTTTTAAACAACCCAGGAAATAATCTATCAATCCATTACTTAGGTCGGTCGAGGAATAACGGAAATGCAGTAGAACCTGAAATGCATCGAAAAGGCAATCCCCTACAGTATACGAGAATGCATCCAATCTAAAAATCCCATGGCTATGCAAAACCTTGTCAATGCTGTCATGTATAATGGAGTGTGTATATATTTCATACGAGTCAACATCTATTACTTCTTTCATATTTTGAACTGTCATTTTGAAACTGTTTGTTAGATACTTTCAGTTTGCATGAAAACAGAGAAAAGGGGAAAAAAAGAATAAAAGTAGGAAAAAAAAAGGAAAGCAAAATAGGAAAACTACAAGCGCGGAACTGGGTACCAATCCCCGTATGTAACTTTCAACCTTCTTCTTGTCAACTTCAATTCCCCCTAGTACCCATAGTAGATGAAAAGAAAAAAACCCACACTGGAAAGCGAACCAAACAAAAAGAAACAACACAAATAAATGACACCATAAATTTACTTAGCAGAAAGATCGATTTGAACCTATTCATGGCATGCATCCTACAAGCTTCTTAGAGCCAGAAAAAGTTCTGCAAAATACAAAGGACAAGACAAAGGCAACAACTAGACGCAGTTTTCCGACCCACAAAATAAAAACATTCACTGCGTCTATACCCCGGCGGATGGTTCCCTCTTGTGATAGCTCCAAACTAATTTTCGAAAACCCCTCTGCATTGCAATTTTCAAAATAGCTATGGACGTGGCAGCCGTCATATGAAGACACATGGTTTCCAGGAACATAAATTAAGAGCACAGAGAAAGATGGTCTGCAATAGAATTTCGAGGCAGGGACTCCCACCATTGAAAAATACCAAGGAAACAATGGCACCTAAACTTACCTGTCAATGAGGGATGACAACATCTCAACCCCAAAAACTGCAAACCGTAACAACAGGTCCAACAACTTGCAAAGTTGAAGAACAACAAACTAGTGAACAGCCGCGAAGAGGTCCAACTGTAACTGCAGGACCTCAACTTTGCAAAGTTGAATAAAAAAAGAACAAGGATCATGGAACGAACCAACGAACAAGCATCAACCACTGAACCACTGATGCCGGTGGAGAACAATTCAACACAATTTCACTGCAAACAACACCATCAAAAAAATGGAATGAAACTGTATTGCAACGCCTCTGTACAATAAACATTTAAGACTGCCAGACCTATTAGGTAAACACTTAAGACTGTCAGAACCATTGAAGGGTGTAGTACTGTGCAAACATTTAATAAAAATGCAGCGTGACAAGCCTGTTCTCTTTAAGCACACAAGAATAAAGAAAAAATCATAGATACTAAGATGCTAGAGAACGTATTCTAGCTAGTAGAAAATGCTAAAGCAAACATTCGAACTAATGCTAGCATTAATCCACCTTCGACCAATGCATAAGAAAATATATGATTCAAAAAGACCATATACGATGAAATACTTTGTATATGCCAACATATATAACATTGGGAATAGCGAAGCCGAAAATAAGTCCTCCAATCCGTTGTCCAATCAGATCATGACAAATATGGTACTTTTTATTATATAAAAATTGATGTTTTCAGTTCCCTGGTTCCAACAATAGATAATATGGAAATATTTCTGGTCAATGGACAATCTAATACTAGGTCAACGAATTATCGATCGCTATAGTCCCTCTATGCCTACGACATGGAATAATAATATTAAAAACTAAAAGATCATATTAAAAGATCAATTCAATGAAGCCAAATTATCAATTTATCTAAAGAATACAAAATATTATTTATTTTTATTTTTTAAAACATTATTAATTAATAATTGTTTTTAATGATATAAAATAATATTTTAAAACGAGTTTAGATTTATATTAATTTTTAATTTATCATCTATCAAATCTCTTGAAATTGTAATTTTTTATTCAAATGATTTCTCTCAATGCATAATAAATCCACTACTAAAATAAATTTATGTTCATTCTTTATGTGTGTGTCTTGTCATCACTACACATCTTCCTCATAGTAATCACACTATTGAAACATTAAATAACCATAATATATATATATATATATATATATATATATATATATATATATATATATATATATATAGTTGGTATTGAAATATTTTACTTAAGGAGGTTATTAAAATGTTTTGTTTATGATCCGCATTGAAATGTTTTTTAAATGCCTCATATCAACTCCATATTAAACATTGAAGGAATTACACATCTTCCTCATAATGGGAAGTAGAAAGCACCTATTGACTAAATACCAAATTTCTCTATGTATGTATCTATATACTGTTGGGTATGTGTTATATTCTTTGCATGTGTGTGTGTGTGTGGGTGCGCTACAACAACTGCGTCTGGCAGTCCGTACCAACTAGATTTGTAAATTAATCCCGAATTAAGGGATTAGGGTTTTGGTATCTACGGAATACCTAAAAACATTGTATATATTGTATGGCGAATGGTGAAATTCGATATAATGAAAAAGAAAGGTTTTCCC
>ML790086.1:100369-113307 GCA_009831015.1 Picea engelmannii
AGAAGTAA
Source organism: Picea engelmannii (assembly GCA_009831015.1). NCBI lineage: Eukaryota > Viridiplantae > Streptophyta > Pinopsida > Pinales > Pinaceae > Picea > Picea engelmannii. The sequence continues at coordinate 100,378 of ML790086.1, forward strand.
ATATGGATGAACTCCAAAGTGGTCCCCTTATGGTGAAAGCCCTCACGGGAAGACGCTTTGTGGAGTAAGAGAACCCATGCTTAATTGTGTAATAATGAGATGAAGGAAAGTGAATTTGTCAGGGAAAATATCCTATATGGATAGTGATTGTCATTTCATTTCCGGTGGTATGTGGAACGTCACATAATTCCTCACGGTTAGAGAGTTATGGCCATGAGAAGTTGGAGACTCTAGGTTTGGGTAATGGACCCAAGTTTGTTTGATGGGTAACAGTATGAGTTATGATATATTTTCAGATAATACTATTCTATATGGATAGTACATGTCATTCCATTTCTGGTGGTATGTAGAACGTCACATAACTTCTCACGGTTTGAGGGTTATGGCCTTACAAAGTTGGAAGACCCTCATATGTCATCTAGAAGCCCCAAAAGGTCAAAGTAATCAAAGTGGTTTAAGAGATTTTACAAGGTAAATAATAAAGTGAAGTGATGAGTGTATTATAGTTCAAAGTGAATACAAAATAAATTATTTCAATAATAAATTATTTTAATAATAAATTTAATGGAGAAATAGAAGTGGACCCAACCCTGAAATAAGGAAAGTGGGCCAAGTGACCTAGAAGATGTTTTTAAGGAAGCTACTTGGAGAGTATAAATAAGAGGCAAGGCTCTCTCATTTGAATCACACTTGAGAATATTGAATATCTATATGTTTCTGAGGTAACCAAGGATATCTAAACCGGAATTCTGAGTGAAGGTGAAGAAAACAAGGCCGAAATGCAAGGAAGGATAAATTCTTTTGATGGTGCTTTCTAAGGTATGTTATTTACAGGTCATCTCACCATTTTCGCTATAATTTTTTTTCTATAATGATTCAGACCTTGAAATTTCTATGCAAGTGAGAAAACATATGCAAGTAACTGTGGTAAAAAATTTAGCTTGTGGGTCGTTTTATTTTGGGAGTTACACTCCGTGGAAAATAGGGTTTGTGGCCAGTCCTGAAACTAGTCAAAATCATGTGTTTCGGGTAAAAATGTCATAACTTCTTCATAACAAATAAAAATTTAGTGAGACAAAATGTGTTGGTTAGGAGATAATATTTAGTATGTTGTGTAATAGTTTCATATCAATTCATCAAATATTTTGTGTGAGACACGCTCTACAAGGTCGCTCTCTAGAATAAGCCAAAATTCAACAAGGTATGCCATTTTTGCTATAACTCATTTTCTGAGATGTTCCAAGTAGTGAAACTTGAAGGAATTGCATAAAACACACTTAAGAACATTGTTTATCAGTTTCAAATCTTTATACATTACAGGTTCAAAGTTATTATTACTTCAAGTTAGGGTTGTTGACTAATCCAAAATTAGTCATGTGAGACTAAAGAAAAGTTTGATGAAAATGCCAGTCTCTTGTTTTTAAAGTTAAGGAAGGTTTGCAGGAATGTGATCATATACACCAAGTCTATTATAGATCTACAAATCAGATTTGTATGATGAAATTGATGAGGACTTTTGGTTGTGGTACATGTTGAGTACATGGTTGAGACAAGTAGTTGATGAGTTGGCACACATACATGAGGTGTATAGTTGATGATGTTGGTACATATTGATTAGTCATAGTTGATAATTAGTTGACGTATGATTGGTACATACTTGGTACATGGTTGGATGCACTTGTTTATGGTACAGGTTGATTACAGGTTGGTGCATGGTTGATGCACTTGTTTATGGTACATATTGATTATAGGTTGAGGTACATGTTGATGTATGGTTCAAATTTATTGGTACAGGTTTACAATGGTATATCTCATAGTGATTGTGTGACAGTGGTTCCATCATTCTACTTCTACTTCAGGGTGGCAGGACGGGGCAAGGACAGGTGGTTGTACCCACCTTTTGGTTGTAGCCGGAGAACATTGGGGGTTGTAGCCTCCTTCTGGTTGTAGCCAGAGAATTGGGGAGTTGGAGCTTCCCTCAGGTTGTAGCCTGGGAAACTAGGGGGTTGGAGCCTCTTTCTAGTTGTAGCTGGAAAACAAAGGAAGTTGGTGCTTTCAATGAATGTAATTCTTCAAGACATATAATAAAAAGCATTCCGTGATTTTCTCCTGATTTGGGTTTCCACGTAAAACACTGATGTACTATGTATGCGTGTGATTGTTTATTTCTTACTGCTCATTATTGGATAATAATTCTACATTGATATAACATTTTAAGAAAAATGATTATAATTATGCTATTACTGATTCACCCCCCCTCTCAGTAATCCAAAGTATCGACACACACATTCTACAAAGTATTTCAACTGTCACGAGTTCCAACTTCATACTTTGGGGGGCATTCTGTTACACATTATTTTAGTCACCTCAGTGATCAACTAACAACATGTGATCATTTTCCTAAAAATATTAAAAAATACTTTCTCCATGAGAAAAGTGGTTTTCTTTCCTCTTTCAAAAACCATAACAAGGAAGGTTGTCGCACCCTAATATATGCATGGGGTGTGATGATGCCTGATCATCACACTCTGCCCTAAAACTGGACTGCGACGTCATCGCATGCTACTTGTACATAGGGTGCGACTATGCTTAAAGAAAAGGAAAAGTCAAAATTCACAAATGTTATAGAAGGGAATCTTCTAGAAGATGAGGTGGCCTCCGATCAGTTTGGATCTTACTCGCTTCTCTGATTTAGTGGGATCATCCTAATCTCCTCATCCATATCTCTTTCAAAATATATAAAGAGGGATCTCTCATGGAACATGCTAAGGTTGAATAGGCTAAGATTTGCATGAAGGGTTCTGCTACAGATTATGCTTGATAGATTTGCTTTAGTTCTTCATGTCATATTGTGGATATTCTTCATTCAAGGCATTGGAACAAAGGTGTGTGTGTTGGAGAAAAGAGCCATTGAAAGGGGACCTTGCAACATCAAGGAATGGGTTGTATTCTCCACTTTCCATTTAATTTAATACAACAATATATTTCTTCCCTATAAAGGTATCCCAACTTTTATTATATAACCCCCTGATCTTATACATAGATTTCATTGGAATACATATATCTTTGTTTTCCCTCTTTGTTGGTTTGTGCTTCTTAGACAGGTTTACCATTCTGCAAACTCAAAGAATGATCTATAAGGACGACACTAGCGAGGGTCAAGGGTCGTTTAAAAGGTATGTCACTTGTATATTTCTAAACTAGTTTGTATGTCAATGAAGTTTAAGGAGAAGTATATATTCTGTCTTGTTTTGTTCTAGTTCCTTATGGAAGTTAGGGAGATCCGTTTGTGTCCACACTTACCGATTAGTATGATAACACCCCCTCAAAAGATAATTTATCAAAAGAATAAAATGACAGCAACTAGGAAACCGTGTTCTTCACTACAAGACGATCTCGCAAAGTCTGAAACTTCTGCTCACTAGAAGTCTTTGTGGAGATGTAGAAATATTTATGGATATGATGAAGTCCTTTGGAAACCTGTCTAGCCTTGTACCTATTGATCCCATGGAACCATCTACACCTGGAAATATTCCTTTCTGGTGGAAGTGGAACCAGATGCCAAGTTTGACTCTCTAGGAGAGAGTCATGCTCCTCCTGCATGGTTTCTTTCCATAATGGATTTTCCACAACCTTATTGTAGGTATGTGGATCAATAGATTGAACCATATAGCAATGCATGGGCATCGCCGGTTCTGAAGCTGAAAACACATGAGAAGAGTCCTCATGTTGAGATCGAGTCCTCCTTGAATCCAATGGATTCCCTGCAAGGTTTCCTGCTGGGTGAAGTGTGGTCTGTGCCTTCTTGGGTATCTGCTGAAGCTTTGACACTGGCTTCTTATCTGGATGTACTACCTTCTTATTTCCATGTACATAATCTGAGTGTATGGAATCATCTCTGATGTCTGCAAATGATGGAAGCACAAGAGTATATGCATGTTGCACTGAAGTGCATGCCAAGTACTCTCCTTATGTGTAAGTAGAATAGAGGAGTCATCGTCAGAAAAATTAGTGAATTTATACAACCTTGACTTGTGATCCACCTCACTAATTGCAATGATGGAATTGTCATGCATGTCAATTACTGAAACTGAATCTGATGTAAATTCAACCTTTTTACCTTTCTGAGTGATCTAATAAACTGAGAGCAGATTCATAGAAAGATTTGGAACATGTAGAACATTATAAAAAATGCCATTGTGGAGTTCCACTCTCCCTACTCCTGCTACTGCTACTGGAGTATCATCCCCCATGAGAATAAGGGGTCTTGAGCATGGACTCAAAGAACAAAAAACTTACTCTTTAGCTTCCATATGATGTGATGCACCAGAATCTATAAGCAATGAATTAGATGAGGAATTAATTGCAACCAAAGCATGATGATTACCTTTCCTAGGAGCATGATCTTCTTCCTTCTGCTTCTTGACTCCCTTTGGAATGAAGTTTCCAAGGTTGTTCTGTTGAAGTGCATGTGCCATAAGATCAATCACGCATGTGGATTCTTCATGATTCGGTTTATTGCAGTAAGTGCACTGCTTTCCCTTCTTCTTCTTCGAATCTGAAGATTCTTTGGAACAAAGAATCATTAAAGGGTTTGGAATATCCCTCCTTCTCGTTCTATTTCTCCTTCCTGTTCTGTTTGGATGATCCTTTTCCATCATGCATGGTGAGTGCATGTGCTTTGGGATCCTTAATGAGTCCCATCTATATGATTTTATCTGCTCTTGTGTAAGAGACTCAATGAACTGAGCCAGTGTAGGCATTTTCCAATTTGTTCCAAAAAGACATTTGCTAGAATGGAAATTGGAGAAATATACAACGTATTCTGGTCCTAGCTTGGCCACAATTGTTAGAATAAGTTGTTTCTCTTGTGTAGACTTATCAATACCACATTCACCCAAGCTCAATATCAAAGATTTAAATTTAGTAAATAAATCCTGTATATTATCAAAACTTTTAGGGTCTAAGGTATTCAACTCTTGCTCAAGCATATGACCTCGCATCTCATCCTGCTTTCCAAAGAGTCCTTCCAAGGTGGTCCAGATATCGGTTGGAGTATTGCATGTGGAAACATGAAACCATAAATCAGTGGAGATTGACTCAAGCGGTATTACCGTGGCCTCATCCTTATGGTTCGCCCATCTGGTCTTCTCAAGTGCTGATGTAGGTTCTGTTTCTGTCACCATCGTCAAATTATACAGTCCTTTTCTTTTGAGTTGGAATGCGGCCTTTGGATTCCATTGAAAATAGTTTTACGGTGTGAGTATTATCACCGGACTTGATTAAAGAATTTGCATTGTCTCCATCCCTACTATTGATTCTGAAAAGATCTTGAAAGCCCAGATCGTGGATTCCGAGATATGACAGACAATTCTATGGCAGCTATAAATATGATAAAACACTATATCTCCTAAAATATGATGTGGGTTTTGGATATTTTTGGTGAGCATGAGAATCCCTATGTTTTACGTCTCTGGTCCAAATTTCAGCCTGACCCAAATCACAAATTTTGAGATATGGCTATTTTACTGCAAAAAACCAATTTTTGGAGGGTTGTTGAATCGTCGTACCCTAGATAAGGATAAGTGCAACGATGATGAATCGTCGCACCCTAGTGAAGGAAACAACACGATGATTGTGAAAAATTGAATCGTCACACCCCAGATGAAGAAAACAATGCAATGACATTGCACCTTGGTTGTGTATAGGTTGTGATGATGCATGTAAAAAGAAAACAGTGCGACGACGTCGCACCTTGGCTGTGTATAGGCTGCAAAAATGCCTAGAAAAATAATTTTTCTTAATTCTGAGTGCGATCGTCGCACCCTTCGATAGGGATAGGCCGCGACAATTCCAATCATCGCACCTTTCGATAGGGATAGGCTGCAACGATGGTAAAAACTAGGTTTACTCAAATCCTCTTTCTCTCTTCTCTAGATTGTCTAGGTTGCTTCAAGCAAATTGGCTCTAATACCATGTCAGTTTGTCATGGAAACCTACACAAGAGACCTAGCTAAAGCATACACAAACAAATCTTATCAATAAAAGGAAGATAGATACAATATGAAGAATGAGAATCAATGTATATTATGATCTAATCAATGAGTGAGTGATCTTCACTCATATATGAAATGGCATCCTATAATTAGGAATTCATGCATAATAGTGATGGTATAAAATTATAAAGTCTAAAATAGAACTAGTCAGTTAACTCCCACTGAAATAGTGTTACCCCCATTGAACTAGTGTGCCGAAAATGGAAATTTCTCCAACAAGAAGAACCTAAGCAGTGTCTACTTCACTCTTCAAGGGAAGAGTGGGATCGACCGATGATGGAACCATATCGATCACCTGATCTACTGGATCGACCGATGATGGAACTGGATCGATCACTTGATCAACCATATTGACCGTTTATGGAGTCGAATTGACCAATCTATCAACCAATGGTTGGTCGATAGAAATCTTATGGTAACTAGTTGGAAGTTGTTACTGGGAAGCAACAATATCTTCCAATAAATGTGAAGCCTCATCCATACGAGGGAAAAGGTAAGTTTGAATAATTCCTTCACATAACCTATAAGGAAATTTGACTCTACTTTTCTTACTTCCAACCTTACTATCACTAGTTGATGGGTCGTCACCAACATGACTGGAGGCAGCTGGTGACATAGGTTGTTGGGAACCCGTAGAACACACTTCTAATATATTGGGAAGACCATGACAATCCTTAAGAAGGTGGCCACCCTTACAATTCCTATAAGGGAATTTGGGCTTGCAAGTTGTCTTGGTAGTCTTGTCAATATTATCAACACTCCCAACATGATTATCAGTGGCTGGGGGATGGCCCCCTTGCTTATTTTTCTTCTTCTTGTTCTTCATTTTATTCTTATTCTTATCCTCATGGTTACTAGAATTAATGCTTTCACCAGGCGAGGAAGAAGAAAGGGAAGAAGAACCAACGGGTGAAGAAGGAAAAAGGTCAGTAGGAGGTTGATGTTCTTCAGGTGGAGGGATTGCATATGAAGAAATAAGAGAATTTGGGATCATTGAAGTGGAAAAAACCCATACCAATAACCCAATACTGAATCTGGGAAGACTCAATGTGGAAATATATGGAGGACCAATGCTTCCAAATGAAGGAAAAACAAAAGGTTTCCCGAGAAAAGGGGTCCCCTGGTTGGTAGTTCCTGGAACTGATGCCATAGACATAGACTCAACGTAGAGTCTAGTAAATAAAAGAGAACACACTACCAAAGTCCCTATAAGATAAGAAAAAACAAACAAAGGAAGTAGGGATCTTCCGGAGACGGAAGATGCAACCATTAATGAAGATATGAGAAGCAGTTACCTCGACCTCTAAGTAACATCCCTTCCTGGTGCAAGTAACCCTAGCTTCATAGGGCCATCCTCTAGGGGTACTAAGAGTGTGATGTGACGTCTACCTCAGGTACCATAAAGAACCTTATGAAGAAGAAACCCCCCTTCTAGTCACCCATGTAGAATCCTAGGAAAAACAACTATGTTTACCAATTTCACAACGAATGGTCGGGCGGTTAACCAGTCGACAATCAAGATTGAGAAAATGGAATTGGGAATGGTGGAAACAAATACATGACCCAAATACTAAGAATAAGTGGTGTCACCCCGAGGACTTTCCACTCTTCAAAGCTCCAAACTTGCTGCAGTCCCACTAGGCAAATGAAAGAGGGGAGATCTCAAACCATTGCTTCGCTTGACATCGTGCTTAACTCCTGTGTAAGAGGAGATATCCCGACAAACGCCAGTTATTACTACTTGGATTTCAACACTCTCTAGTATTCTACAATATCGTTTAAGTGGCCTTGGAGAATTTACTCTCCACCCTACAACCAAGGCCCTAAAATCCTAGACTTGTGATTATTTTCTAATAAAGAAAAGGTCTAGTTGATTTTATATTAGGCGTTTGTTCCTTTTATGGCTGTTTGTTACTCAAAAGGGATTGCGGATGCAACTTGACTATGATGTGTGACACTTGAATCCAAGAAGACTTCAAAGAAAATATGAATGCAATGCAATATTTAAGTTTTGATGAATTCTATCTATAAGAAGGAGGAAGAAGTTTCAAGCAAAGAAACAATTACAAATTTCAAAGTAAGGAACATAAACCATTCTTTGAATGCAATTTAATTTTCTTTAAAATGCAAGTTCCAAAATGCACCACCCAAAAACTAGAATGAAAAATTCCTTTTCGTTTGATTCTAAATGCAATGAAATCAATCAAATACAATTATCTTTATGCTTCTTTGATTTCAATTGAAATGAAAGATTTCAAGGCTAAGATAGAAAAGAACACGAAGCAAAAAGAAAGTCCAAACAAAGATGTGCTCACAAGCTTAATATAAAAATTGAAAGAATCAAGTGTAGAAATGACTTCTAACACTTGGTCAATCAAACATTTTGAAATAAATAAATCACTCTTAAAAGCCTTAAAAACCAAAAGATTCCAGATCAATTGATATTGCAACATACCCTAAAAACTGCAGAATTCATTCAATGGATCAACAATTGCCAAAAAAGAGAACTCAAATACAAGGCTTGATGCACTTTGTATTATCCCCAAGTTAATGAAGGATACTTTCAAAAAGGACATGTAAATGGATTGAAATATTTTGGGAAGTAAATTATAGGATTCTGATGATGTACAAACAACAAAAATTGAGACTACTGACAATCACCACTGTAGTCAAGGATCAGATCAACCTTGAACAATTCATGATCTTTTCATAACTTAATCAGAGATAACACTTTAAAAGAGAAAATAAAGAGTGATAAATACAATCTTTATAATCAAACAAGGTCCTATCCAATCATACAAGACCTTGAGACATAATTCTAAGTCAAAAAACCTGAGAAAAGGAGTAAAAAGGGCCTAAAAATGACCCTGGAAGGAGACCGACGCCCCCCAGAAGACCAACATGGAGTGTCACTGCAAGGGGTGACGCTCCCCCAAAGACTGACAGGGAGCATTAGTTTAGGAAACCAATTCTCTATAGGCCATTATATGGGAGTGTCAATGTATGAAAAAGACTCAAACAAACTAAAACTCAACCCAGATTCAACAGGGAACATGATATGGACTCTGTAAACTTCCCAATGAAGAGGAAAATAAAGAACGGTTAAAAAATCAAGCATTCACTCAAGCAATACATATAAACAAAGCGATAAAAACCAAGGAAACACTTGTTCCCCAGTATGGTTGCCAATTTATGTTGTGAGAAATATTACCCTACATAAATGTTAAGCTCCCCTTAGCCAGGTTTTCTTCGGCTAAGATAGAATAAAGCAAGTGGACACTAACATCCCTTGCACCTATCTATTCACACATGAAAATGAGAAGAGGGAAAATGAAATAAGAGTGCACCTTTTTCAAAGGTCATCCTCATTGCTCCTTGTTGCTCCAACGTTGGATCCAGTCATAGCTTCAACATGATCTCCCTGCACTTAGACAAAATCATCTTCCTCTTCAACTACTTGCACAAAGTTAGATGAAAGAAAATCTAACTAAATGAAACAAGCATAAACAATCATGTGTAAAGTAAATGAGATAGAAGTATGGAAATAGGCCAAGCTTATATTCATGAGAAACAAAGGACAACACTTACAATCACTTGATGTTGAGAAAGCTTCCTCCAATTCTCCTCCTATCTTGCCTCTTTTGTGCGCTGCCATAATGCTACTGAACTATCTGTGACTGTCATAAGAATAGAGGTTTGACACTCTTCGGAACTCCCTTTTTACCTTTGAGTGGCCTTATTATATATAAAATGAAGGCCCAACCACCATGGATTATTTTAGAAGTATGGTTGAGGATATGGATCAACTAATTAGGATCTTCAGGCTAGGATCAAGTAGATAGATAAGACTCAAATCCCTTTGATCCAAACAAACTCCAACCTTCCAGAACCTTCCCTCCAAAAAAAGTGGAATTGGTTGTAACCAAACTAACGCTCCCAGAAGGATTAGCATAGAGAGTCACTAACACTCCCCCATATTGAAGCAGAGAATGTCACCAGGCGATTGACACTCCCTATATATGGACAGGGGGGCGTCAGTCCTAAAAAATGGTCAAAAACTCAAGGTAAAAGTGGTTTTTCGACCTTCAAATGATGAGTTTTCTTTACCAATTTGTCTAGGGAACATGATAGACACTTCCACATGATTATATAGTGTATTTAGGTCTCCATGTGATGGTTTTTCTCCCCCAATTTTTCTAGGGAACATGAACAACACTTCCACAATTGTGATATTCAATTACGACACTTAGTAAAATATAAGTGCGACACTTAGGAATGTGGAAAATCGACACCTACATAAGTGATACATAAGTGCGACACTTAGTAGAATACAATATATAAGTGCGTCACTTAGTAGTGTGGAAATTTGGTGCATAACAAATTCCCCCTAAAGTGTGAGGTCAGAAGAGAAACTGATGGTCGAAACACTTTATAAAATGATGTGTGCCAAGGGGTGCTAGAATAGGAGAGTCAGATGGAAGCTGTAAAAAAACATCAAACAACATATATATGAATCATCCCGAGGTAGGCATACCCATTCTTGGTACAAAATGGACTTAAAGCATGGCCACTGACCAATACATTGCGGATCCATGAAAGAACTGACTAAGGATATGGCCACCAAACATATAATGTGGATCCATACCTCCATGACTCAATCACATCGTAGCCACGAGATTTTACATAATGGAGCTACAATATGACACCAACATGTTAGAAAAATAACATCACAGAGCAATAAAATAAAACAAATGCGGAAATAAAACACAGAAGATACACAATACAATAGAGACACAAATATACGTGGTTCACCCAACAACCAACACAACATAGCCAACCGACCAATAAAAAGTGGATCTATGTGACAGTGTACATCAGTAAGATTATTCTCCGTCACAACCTGAGTTGGGCACATAACACTGATAGGTTCCAAAAAGGTTCCCAGGGTCTTCATCCCGATCCTGAACTAGTATGATTCTAACCATGAGAATACATGTGTTGATTTTGAACATGGTAGAAACCACTTTATTACCGATCATTAATGTATACCGTTAACAAGTGCGAGGGAAATCACCAGTGATGTCAATGAATCCTAAGGTACCCTCGTACAATCCGACAAATGTGAATAAATGAGATGAAGTCGAACATATGAAAAAATATTCTGATCATGGGCCAGTGATGTAAACCCACTGTCGAGAGCAAGGAAACCTGCCATTGAGGCATGAAGACTCCAAGGCACTAATTAGTTTCTAAGTCTGAGTCCTGGATAATGTGTTCAAGTTGACAGGAACAAACTAGTTGAAGTAGGGCCATGATGTATCCCTCATCATCGACACAAAACTGATCAATATAATGATTTGAGATGATAGAGAAAATGTGGACAGACTGAAACATGTGTGAAAATGGATGATATTGCAGAGGTTGATTGAAGCTAAGAATTACCTTTAACATTGTGCGACATGACAAGTGACATGGAAACATTGACTCGACGAGGCATGAATCCAAACATAATGTGAAGACAACCAAAGGTTCTCTTAGAAAGAGTCAAAAGAGTATGACGACACGAAGAATTGGTATGACTCAGAGATAAGCGGATTAACCAACTATAAGCAGAATATAGAGTGCCATGTTCAAGGGAGACTAAGAGCAACTGTTGTAATGTTTCAAAAGCTTGACCCACTTCCAAAATTTCCCTCCCATCCAAATAGATGGTACCTCTTTGTTTTTTAACGAGATTGAGGATAAAAAATGCTCAATATAACTCACCTTTGATAAGTTCCTCTTCACATGCTTAACGAACTCGAAGAAGTAAGGGTTGGATCCCACATTGGTCCTTCAATGAATAATTTTATGAGCCCAGATAAGGTAAAATCAATGCTTTTTCATGTTTAGGGAGTTTGAAAAGAACTTAAAGGAAACTCCAAAGTTGAATTTTTTCATAAATTTTAGTCTCTATCATCTTTTAAAACTTATGTATATGCCTTTCATTCTTTAGCAAATTCTTCTCCCAATCCCATCTCCTCCCAAGTGAGCCAATGTTGTTACCAATTTGTAGACTTATCCCAGTTCATAATTTCTTTAAGAGAGTAAAATACTTTACTTCCAAGATCTTGGATCTATTGAAAAGATAATCTATGCAAACATTTATTTCCTATCCAAGGATCAAGACCTATTTGATATTTCTCTCCCTTTCCCACCTTCCAGATCAACCAATTTCCTACCATTTGAAAAGCTAAATTTCATAGTTTTCCAAACATTTGAGGCATTATGTAACTATTTGTCTAGGTTTCTAACCCAATATTCAAATGTAGTTGGGGAAATACATTTTGCATTGATTACTTGGATGCATATTCCTTTTCCTTGTGGGGGAGTGCACGAAATTGATGGAGAAAAAAGTGGCAATGGGGTGCGAAGGAACACACGCGCGTATGAACACATGTGCATTCCTAGAAATGCACATGATTTCTTAATCCTACACCATCGATACTCACCAAAATGATACACACACTTTCCAACTCAGATTAATTATGAATGCACATGCGTTCTTGATAAACACTTGTTTAGGAACACACGTGCATTCCTAAAAAAAATTGAAATAAAAATAATGCACGCACGTTCTTAATGCGCGTGTGCGTTCCTAAAGCACATGAACATTCCTAAAGAAGGTGTACATTATTAGGAACATAAAAATGTGTATGTTCTTGTTAACACAACATATCTCTATCTACCCCCCCTCCCTCTCTCTCTCCCCCTCTACCCCCTCCCTCTATCTCTCTCCCCCTCTCCCTCTATCCTCCTCTCTCTCTTTCCAACCACTCTCTCTCTCTCTCTCACAAGAGAGAGAGAGAGAGAGAGAGAGAGAGAGAGAGAGAGA
>ML790086.1:131804-154652 GCA_009831015.1 Picea engelmannii
TTCGCCATTGTTTGGTAGACGAAGTTCAGGTTCCTAAATAATGGGAGTGGAGGAATTTTATTTGCATTCCCGTAATATGGAGGTTCAGTTAACATGTTTCCTCCATAGAAACACAACAACTACTTCATAACTTTGCGAACATGCATCAAAGACAAAAACCCCAAAAGACTAAACCATAACCAACAAACAAAACCACCACAATTGTTAAAAACAAGAATTAGAAAATGTCCAAGTGGGATTTTAGAGCCACTTCCCCATCCACTATCTGTGTGAAAAATAATTTTCATTCAATGAGGTTCAAAGCCTTCTTTGACACATAATCAACTAACATATTATGCTCTTTGTAAATATGGGCAAAATGTATGTTGGAGAAGGTTGAATTCTCTTTTTCCAGAAATGCAAACCTGCAATCTGAATTCTGCATTTCTTTTCCAATTTGTTTATAATAATCTTTAAATCTCCAAATACTTGAATATGGTCAATATGTGGTCTTAAAGCCATCACCAAAAGTGCCCATACTCCCATAAGTTCTCCACAAGTATTAGTACGTAACCCACAATTTAAAGTCCAATGATAAGAAACAAAATCATCAATTTTTATCACCCCTCGAGCTCCACATTTCATAAATGAATCTTGTGAGGACCCATCAAACCATCATAATGAAACATTTTCCATAATAATAGGATAAGAGATGATTCTCCTTCTTAATGGTTTAGAATCTTGTAACTTCTTCATCATAGCCAACACTCGATAGGAGACCAAAGAAACTGAAGTCTTTGATCCTTCAAAGATAACATCATTTCTGTGAATCCAAACATACCAACAAATCCAACAAGGAAAACCTTTTAGATTAGGAAATTTAAGCATCCAATCTTTGAACTTGGTGGCCAAATCTGTAGCATTCCAAGTATAATTAACCTGTAATTGTAACAAAATTATCCTCCAATCCTATTGAGTGAACATACAATGAACCATAAGATGAATTACTGTTTCATCATTTTGTCTACATAATTTACAAATTCCCAGACCATAGAAACCTCTTTTCAACATATTATTCCAAGTTAAAATTTTATTATTCAAAAGCAACCAACAAAACAGTTGGATTTTCACTGGAACATGCCATCTCCATAAAGGTGAAAACCACCAAAGACTATTCCTTCTCCACATTTGATAAGCTAAGGATTCATAGGATTCCTTTGCTTTAACTTTTCCATGACCAATTTAATTCATCAAATGAATTGAAAAGAAAAATCCCAGATTTGTTAAGAGCCTTAATAAAATCATTCCATTCAACAACGAGTGCACCTTCCATATTCAAGTCCTCAACACTTTTCCATATTGACAACAAAAAGCTCGAACCCGGAGTAGAATGAACTTGAAATAAATAAATATACCTTTATGCCGAATAAATTGAAGCAATTCTTTTGTTAAAAATGTTTGAGATGACAACCCTATGACCGGGTCTTCACCAAACCTTATAGATCTCCCACCCCCCGGTTTCCAAGCAATCCACTCAGCAATAAGATGATAAGAATTCAGTAAGCTTCGCCAAACAAAAGAAGCTTTAGACAGATTTGGCTTCGATCCTCTAAACCAATCTGCTAAGGTCCAGTTTTGGATGCATTTTCCTTTAATTACATTGCTCCACAGTTCCTGCTTGTAAATAACACACCAAAGGCTTTATCCAGTTAACGCCATATTGAATAAGAAGATGTTTTTAATTCCCCATCCTCCATAAGATTTCAGTCTGGCTATATTTTCCCAGTTACAAAGATGAACACCTGCCTTTGCCTTTGATCCTGTCCATAAATTTTTTTTTTTTTTCCTTCTAATTAAATTTAAAATTGATGTTGGGATTCAAAAAAGAGACATCCAGTACATTGCCAGGTTCTCCAAAACAGATTTGATCAAAATGAATCTTTCCCCTAATGTCAACCATCGAAAACACCAATGATTTATTCTCTTTTCGAACTTCCTCACAAGCCATCTCCAATCTTCCACTATGTAATTATCAGGGTTCATAAAACATCCAATATACTTGAAACCATTTTTTAAATCTCCAAATTGATATGGAAAGAAATTTTTAAAAGGACTTAATTCCTTATCATTAAAACCATAAAAATATATAGCAGATTTCCTGTTACAGATAGATAAACCCACAACTCTTCAAAAAACATAAATTAATTGATAAACTAATATCCATTCCTCAATTGAACCTCTATTCACAATCAAAACATCATCTACAAACATAATGTGCACAATCTTGATAAAAGTAGAAACTTTTATGCCACTGATCTAACCACTTTCCTGAGCCTTCTTTAATAGAAGACTAAGAGCTTCCATCACCAAAATAAACAGAAGTGGCGATAAGGGATAACCTTGAGGAATACCCCTAGAAATTCTGAAAAATTATGAAGGTCCTCCATTAACCAACACAACAAAAGATGCTGAAGAAACAAAACCTAAAATCCAATTTGTCACATGTAAATTCAAGCCAATTTGCAGCAACACCAATTTGAGAAAATCCCATCTAATGCAGTCATATGCCTTGTGTAAATCCAATTTTAGAACCAAGGATTTTACATGTCTCATTTTTATACTATGGATAGCTTCCTGAGTTACTCCAACTACATCCATAATTTGTCTATGCAATAGGAAACCAAATTGTTCCAGAGAGAGAGCTTTTGAGAGAACAAGATTTAATCTGTTATCTATGATTTTAGTAATGATCTTGTAAACCAAATTACATAAATAAATATGCATGTAGTCTGAAAAGGAAATAGGCTTGTCACACTTTGCAATTAAAGCAAAAAAATTCAAATTCAATGCCCTTGCCACCATTTCCTTTTCCCTTGAATATTTAACCGCTTCAAAGATTTCCATACCTAGCAAGTCAAAAACTTTGATGAAAAATTCAACAGTCCATCTATCTAGGCCTGGAATTTTGTTCTTTGAAAAACCTTCAATAACCATTTTTACCTCATTCAGTGTGATTTGTCTGCCTATATCAACAACATCATTCTTAAAGAACATTATGGGAAATAACTGGATCACCTTCAATTGATCCTCCAAAGTATTATAACCAAGGTTAGTAAAAAAAGATTTGAAATAATTTACAAAAGATGCCTCAATATTTTTTTGCCAAGTAATAACAACTCCATCATCATCATTAATCTCCCATATAACATTTACATTTCTCCTGTGTTATGCAAACTTATGGAAAATTTTTGTATTTCTGTCACCTTGTTTTAGCCAAGTAGCTCTGTTTTTTTGCCTCCAAGATTCTTCCTCGATAGAAATCAATTTTTTCTTTTGGTGCTTCAAAGAGTTGATATAACTTTTATCATTTACTGACCACACAACATTTTCCACACCCCTATAATATTTCTCAAACTTTTCCTCAATCAAAAGGAGATCTTCTCAAATCTTCAATTTTTTTTTTTAATTTCTCCTAGGCAATCACAATTGATTCAAAGACATAAGCTTCCATACTAGTCTTATCATAGGTGAGATCTCTTCACAGTCTGAAATAGAGAGCCAATGACTTTTAACCATCTCCCCAAAATCTAAATCCTCCAACCAAACTTGATTAAACTTGAAGGGGTATTTGATATTTTCCATAGACTTTGAGAGCTCAAGGACAATAGGGAAGTGATATGAGATTGCAGATTTTACAATCCATGATCTATAACGATCAAAAGAAGCAATCAAATCCTATGACATTAAGAAGCAGTCTAATATCTTAGCCACAAACTGCTCCACACATCTCCCATTTTTCCAAGTTGAAGATATGGAAACTGGTTCAACATCCACTAAACCTAAAGATTGGAATAAAACCTTAAAATAATCAGATAACAGATCAATACGAGATCAAGACCCCCCCACTTCTCTTAATGAGCAAATCTCCCCCAATAATAAAGTATTTATCACCTAATGTGTCACTTGCAACAATCTGATTCTAGAAAAAACCTCCTATCATTATACGACCCATAACAATTTAGAATTTTGATAGGCCGATTCCCTTGTTTAATCAACCCTTCCAAAAGAAGACCTGTAGGAATGATAAATGGAGAGAAATTAACTTTTGAAGGATTCCAAGTAGCATATAAGCCCCTAGATTGACCCATGGTATCCTCCGAACAACATTTCCAACAAGGAAAGAGCTTGGACAAAACATTCCTAATACAGTAGTCGTAATACAGATCATGGAAGGACACGGATTTACGCTTGTACTCACATAAGCCGCAACGCGGTAGTCGTAATACAGATCGCGGAAGGACACGGCTATCCAGAAAGGTTACAAAACTGCTATCATTGGCCATGACTGAATTTCGCCTTAAAATTAATAATCTCGATCACGGTGGGACTCGAACCCACAATCTCCCGCTCCGGAGGCGAGCGCCTTATCCATTAGGCCACGCGATCAATGCGTTCGAGATGGAAAACTATCAATTAAGGATGTCTAATTAAATGATGCTACCGTTGTCATTGCGCAATTTAAATTTTAATGCAACTTCACAATTGAATTTATCCCGCTTACAGCGTAAATTCAGTTGACAACGAGGTTCAGTTCGCCATTGTTTGGTAGACGAGGTTCAGGTTCCTAAATAATGCGAGTGGAGGAATTTTTAAGCCGAAAGGTGTATACTTATTGATAATGGGCACATTTAATAGGTTTTTAGTTCTTAACACGTTTTCTATCGACTAGATTAAATATGCCTAGAATATTCTTAGTCGTCACAATAAATGAATGACTCTGATTTCATCCATTAACTTCCGAGCTGTTATAAAGACATCCATTTATATGCTTACTTTTTTACATTTACCTAATCGTGTTTAAAAATTAATGTATTCACTAACTTATTGCCACGTCTACCTAATTAAAAAATATAAACAGATTTTCGTGATCCTAACTCTTTTATTGTGTTAATTAGAATTTTTTTAACTAACCAAGAAGTTTAACAGCCGACCTTTCGGGTTCACCAGCCGCGAGTTAGCGGCTGTGCTAGTATTTGCACTCCTGTAATATCATATGCTGAAAGCTGCTGTTAAGCACTCCTGTAATATCATATGCTGAAAGCTGCTGTTAAGCAATTTGAGATTGGAGAAGGGCGTTGTCTAAATAGTCCATGTTTTGAACTTTTTAACCGGAATTGGTGAAACATATCTTTGTATAGTTAACGAGTTCTTATCCAACCCGAAGTCTAAACGTTTGATTTTTTAGTATTTTTACCTTGCTCAAAATTAATCTAATTTAAACTACGATTTCACCTAGATATATTTTAGTGAAAATTCTGGTGAAAAATTTCAAAAGATCCAATATTTAGACGAGACCAAAGTAAAATAGTTAAACAATTACTCATTAAAATATTTCATTTATGAATATATAAAAACAACTTAGAGATATTTTTAAAGCATTTCCAACCATTTTTAACTAAATTGATGAAAAATATGGCAAAAAAATAAAAAAGTAGAAGAAATAGTAAGCAATCACCATTTTTTCATCATGAAAAAATATCCTTTATATTAATGTATAATATAAAAAGAGTTCATCTTTACAATCTATAAGCTTCTTCCAAAAAACATATAACATGTTTCCTCCATAGAAACATAACAGCTAGAACATGCATCAAAGACAAAAACCACAAACAAAACCACTGTTAAAAACAAGAATTAGAAAATGTCCTAGTGGGATTCATCCACTATCTGTTTCTACATTTCTTTTCCAGCTAGTTTATAATAATCTTTGAATCTCCAAATACTTGAATATGGTCAATATGTAGTCTTGAAGCCATCACCAAAAGTGCCCATACTCCCATAAGTTCTCCACAAGTATTAGTACCTCACCCACAATTTAAAGTCCAATGATAAGAAACAAAATCATCAATTTTTATCACCCCTCGAGCTCCACATTTCATAAATGAATCTTGTGAGGACCCATCAAACCATACCAATGAAACATTTTCCATAATAATAGGATAATATACGATTCTCCTTTTAATGGTTTAGAAGCTTGACTCAATAGTAGACCAAAGAAACCAAAGTCTTTGATCCTTCAAAGATAACATCATTTCTGTGAATCCAAACATTCCAACAAATCAAACAAGGAAAACCTTTTAGATCAGTAAATTTAAGCATCGAATCTTTGAACCCTGTGGCCAAATCTGTAGCATTCCAAGTATAATTAACCTGCAATTGTAACAAAATTCACCTCCAAACCTATTGAGTGAACAAACAATGAACCATAAGATGAATTAATGTTTCATCATTTTGTCCACATAATTTACAAATTCTCAGACCATAGAAACCTCTTTTCAACATATTATTCCAGGTTAAAATTTTATTATTCAAAAACAACCAACAAAAGAATTGGATTTTCACTGGAACATGCCATCTCCATAAAGGTGAAAACCACCAAAGACTATTCCTTCCACAATTTGATAAGCTAAGGCTTCATAGGATTCCTTTGCTTTAACTTCTCTTGTACGCTCATTCCATGACCAATTTAATTCATCAGATTAATTGAAAAGAAAAATCTTAGATTTGTTAAGAGCCTCAATAAAATCATTCCATTCAACAATGAGGGCACCTTCCATATTCAAGTCCTCAACACTTTTCCATATTGACAACAAAAAACTCGAACCCAGAGTAGAATGAACTTGAAATAAATAATATACACCTTTATGCTGAATAAATTGAAACAATTCTCTTGTTAAAAATGTTTGATGACCGAGTCTTCACCAAACCTTATATATCTCCCACCCCCCGGTTTCCAGGCAATCCACTTAGCAATAAGCTGATAAGAATTCAGTAAGTTTCACCAAACAAAATCAACTTTAGACAGATTTGGATTCGATCCTCTAAACCAATCTGCTAAGGTCCAGTTTTGGATGTATTTTCCTTTAATTACATTGCTCCACAAGCCCTGCTTGTAAATGACACACCAAAGACTTTTTCCAGTTAACACCAGATTGAATAAGAAGATGTTTTTAATTCCCCATCCTCCATAAGATTTCGGTCTGGCTATATTTTCTCAGTTACAAAGATGAATACCGGCCTTTGCCTTTGATCCTGTCCATAAGAAAGAAAAAGTTTTCCTTCTGATTAAATTTAAAATTGATGCTAGGATTCAAAAAAGAGACATCCAATACATTGACAGGTTCTCCAAAACAGATTTGATCAAAATGAATCTTCCCCAAATGTCAACCATCAGAAACACTAGTGATTTATTCTCTTTTCGAACTTCCTCACAAGCCATCTGCAATCTTCCACTCTGTAATTATTAGGCTTCATAAGACATCCAATATACTTGAAACCATTTTTTAAATTTCGAAATTGATATGGAAAGAGATTTTTAAAAGGACTTAATTCCTCATCATTAATACCATAAAAATATATAACGGATTTCCTGTCATTGATAGATAAACCCACAACTCTTTAAAAAACATAAATTAACTAATAAAATAATCTCTATTCATCAATTGAAACTTTGTTCACAATCAAAACATCATCCACAAACATAATGTGCACAATATTGATAAAAATAAAAACTTTTATGCCACTGATCTAACCACTTTCCTAATCCTTCTTTAATAGAAGACTAAGACCTTCCATCACCAAAATAAATAGAAGTGGCGATAAGGGATAGCCTTGACAAATGCCCCTAGAAATTCTGAAAAATTATGAAGGTCTTCCATTAACCAACACAACAAAAGATGCTGAAGAAACAAAACCTAAAATCCAATTTGTGACCTGTAAATTCAAGCCAATTTGCGGTAGCACCAACCTGAGAAAATCCCATCTAATGTAGTCATATACCTTGTGTAAATCCAATTTTAGTACCAATGATTTCATATGTCTCATTTTTATACTATGGATAGCTTCCCGAGTTACTCCAATTACATCCATAATTTGTCTATCCAATAGGAAACCAAATTGTTCCAGAGAGAGATTTTGAGAGAACAAGATTTAATCTGTTAGCTATGATTTTAGTAATGATCTTGTAAACAAAATTACATAAAGAAATAGACCTGTAGTCTGAAAAGGAAGTAGGCTTGTCACACTTTGCAATTAAAGAAAAACAATTCAAATTCATTGCCCCTACCACCATTTCCTTTTCCCTTGAATATTTAACCGCTTCTAAGATTTCCATTCCTAGCAAGTCAAAAAATTTGATGAAAAATTCAGCAGTCCACCTATTTAGGCCTCAAATTTTGTTCTTTGAAAGCCTTTAATAACCATTTTTACCCCATTCAATGTGATATTCCTTCCTATATCAACAACATCATTCTCAGAGAACTTTCTAGGAAATAACTGGATCACCTTCAGTTGATCCTCCAAAGTATTGAAACCAAGGTCAGTAAAAAAAGATTTGAAATAATTTACCAAAGCTGCCTCAATATTTTTTTGCCCAATAATAACAACTACATCATCATCATTAATCTCCCATATAGCATTTACATTTCTCTTGTGTTTTGCAAACTTATGGAAAAATATTGTATTTCTGTCACCTTGTTTTAGCCAAGTAGCTCTGCTTCCTCCAGGATTCTTCCTCGATAGAAATACATTTTTTCTTTTGGTCCTCCAAAGAGTTGATACAACTTTTATCATTTACTGACCACACAACATTTTCCACACCCCGATAATTTTTCTCAAGCTTTTCCTCAATCAAACGGAGATCTTCTTGAATCTTCATTTTTTTTATTTCTCCTAGGCAATCACAGTTGATTCAAAGACTTAAGCTTCCATACTAGCCTTATCATAGGTGAGATCTCTTCACAGTCCGAAATAGAGAGCCAATGACTTTTAACCATCTCCCCAAAATCTAAATCCTCCAATCAAACTGGATTAAATTTGAAGGGGTATTTGATATTTTCCACAGAATTTGAGAGATCAAGGACAATAAGGAAGTGATATGATATTGCAGATTTTACAACCCACGATCTATAATGATCAAAATAAGCAATCAACTCCTTTGACATTAAGAAGTGGTCTAATATCTTAGCCACAAACTGCTCCCCACATCTCCCATTTTTCCAAGTTGGAGATATGGAAACTGGTTCAACATCCACTACACCTAAAGATTGGGATTAAACCTTAAAATAATTAGATAACAGATCAATACGAGATGCAGACCCCCACACTTCTCTTGCTGAGGTCGTCAAGTTTAAATCTCCTCCAATAATAAAGTCTTTATCACCTAACATGTCACTTGCAACAATTTGATCCCAGAAAAACCTCCCATCATTGTACGACCCATAACAATTTAGAATTTTGACAGGCCGATTCCATTGTTTAATCAACCCTTCCAAAAAAAGACCTGCATGAATCATAAATGGAGAGAAATTGGCTTTTGAAGGATTCCAAGCAGCATATAAGGCCCGAAATTATCCGAGGGTATATTCCGAACAACATTTTCAACAAGGAAAGAGTTTGGAAAAAACATTCCTAGCCCACACTGCATCCACCATAGTTTCTTGAACTAATATTATATCAGGAAGAACAATCTGAACTAACCTATAAAGGGAGGAAAGTTTTGGAGTCCCCCCAACTCCTATGATGTTTAGAGATAAAATTCTCATTTCTTTTCCCTAGTAAGGGTTTTATTATCTCTAAGTGCCCGAGGAATAGAACAAGAATCACCAGAAACCCTAAACACACCAATCAAAGTTGACACAACTACTATTGTTCCATCTCCACATAGAAGCACCATTGACACTAATATGATAATGATATTTACGTCATCTCTTTTCCAATAATTTCATAACCAAAACCTTTTATTCATCCATGCCAAAGGTCTGGACTATAACAGTCGATTAATTGTTGACCATCAATTAGTTAAATTTTGACTATAAATATTTTCCAATTGTCCAATGTTGTGCATAGGCTAATGAACATATTTTTTTTTGTAATATTTAAATTTCTTTTATATCAAATGCTATTAGTTAAAAAGTTAACAAGTTTAGAGTCTTATTGTCCCCGAGCTCTGACAATCTAATTGAAAATGATTATTTCATGAGACTGTTGTATTGGATAATGTCTTTAGGGAGTGCCACCTATGTTAGGGTTTTAATCTAATTGGACAAATGATCAGTTTTCTTCGAAAGTATCGAGCTTTCATTAAAACAAATTTGTGAAGACTTTAAATAACTATGTAGTTTCCTTGACGACTTTGAGGCCACCATTGCCTTGACAACACAACATTCAAAATATGGCCTCAACAATATTCACGACCTTGGTGTCCAAATCAAATTTTCAGATTCAAATTACTCAGTTGGAGGAGCAAATCCATACTGGAGAAAATGGAAAGACACTTATTGCTGGAACCATATTGGTGCTATGCAACTGTACAATTGTAAGTCATTTAGTCAGTGATTCAATCAAATCTTTGCCTCTCTTTACTCTATATAAAAAAAACTGAATTTAGCTTACCGATCAAAGTTGAGTTGCTATTTCTTCTGCTTTAGCTACTATGAGCATATGCACAACGTCCATGTCTCCCTGCCCAAGTACATAAGTAAACTCAATGGTTGCTCCCTCCAAATGAAAATTTTTAAACATAATAAATTGCTCATATACATAAGTAAACTCAACTGTTTCTCATATAAGATGAATGAATTAGATTTCTTCACCGCGAGATTTATCACTGCCTTTTGACAGTGAATCCAGACGAGATAGGTTTTCTCTAAATCAACCTCTCTGCTCACTAATCAAATGAAGGCCATTTTTCTTGTAATCTAATGATAATTAATTTGTCTACCATCAACAAGTTTTATGAGGCACAAGGTTTGATTCCCTTCATCTCCATTCAGAGACTAGAATGAATACTTTTTACCAATTTGCATTTCAAATTACTTTTTAGCAGTTGCAATTTCAATTAGATTCAAGAATCTTATTCGAGGTTTTGTGGAGCATAGCTTGACCATAGGAACGAAAATATCAACAAACTATCTTACCCAAATGGGTAGGTTCACGAGGTTCAAAACTGAAATAGGTGGGTCGACACTGCCTACTAGTTGATCTCTCTTGAATAAAGCCATCTGCTAAAGATATATTAGATATGTATATATAATTCAAAATAATTGCACCTGGATAGAGGAACTACCAAAGGAGAATATATCCAAAATCGAAATAGATAGCCTGTATTTCTAATTTATTCATATATTTTTATCTAATTCACTATGCATGACCGAAACCAAAATGGATAGCCTGTATTGTTTTCGGTGAATCAACAATACATAGTATAAGGTTGATGTAATTAATTGTAAAAGGCCTATAATGCACATCGAAATTACATTGCGGAGTGTGGAAGGATCAACATCTCATCGCCAAACGTAAAAGGCCATAGATTCAAAAGTTTCCAAGTCGGGAATTCAAATTACATCGTTGTGCACCGTAGTACTAGAGTTGAGGTCCATTGAATGGGGTAAACGGGGCACCAATACCATCTAATGATGGATTGGTATTCTTGCTAAATAATTTTTGCGAGAAAACCAACTATCTTATGTAAAAGTCCAATTAATGCGAGGAAACCATCTATCGTCCTTGAAATTGGATCTAAGACATATCAAAGCTCGAAAAAAAGGGAGTACAATGGCACATTTTATCCACAACTATTTGGAAGTGTTTCACATTTCTCAAGTAATGCTCCCTAAAAATCAAAATAAGGTGGATCACACACAAGCTTCCAATTAGCTAATGGCTAAGGTGCCTCAACCTTATCAACACAATTCCATGGATACAACTATTTCAGTTAGTGGAAGTAATGACTTTTCGGTCGTGCCTATACCATGCATGATAGTGTTTGTCACACACGATTACGGAAAGGAACCCAACTGTGCCTCCCTCCCCCAACCTGCATGCCTGTAGGGTTGGGGATTCTTTATATTGACAATGAGTGATATGTTGAAGTCAAGGCTAGACTCAAGGTCATGGTTTGGGAAGGCTTTGACAAGAAGAAATTCAAGGTTCCTGATCATGGAACAATGAGGAACATATCGTTAATTTTCCAACCAAGTTTCACAAAGTTCCAACTTCCATTTAAATAGAGAAACTCAAAATTCTGTGGCATTTAAGTTTCTATCATCACGCACACAAAAGGCTTCTCAGCTAGGACATCGCCACTACAATGGCACTTGTTAAACATGAATCAATTTCTTTTCATTCAAAAAGAAAATCAAATCCTATATCATTGGTTATGTATTTATAAAGTGTTAAGTTGTCAAAGTCAATGCAAAGCTTTACTAGTCATATTTATAAATAGTTTTCCAAATCCAAGTTAAGAAATTAAAAATTATATGGGAAACTATAATTTGCCTCTGCAAAGACGACCTAAAAGGAAACAAGCAAAATTAGAAGCAAAGTTGCTTATACTTGCCTCTTAAATGTATAATAGTTGTATGTAATTCAAACTGAAAAGTTAAAATAATTATGAAACACTTGAAACTTGTGATAATGTATTACTTGTGTATAGCTTAAAAGTAAAATAAAAGGAATAATAACAATTATTGGCAATGTCAAATGTATAAATTGAAAATTTCAAAAAGTTTTCAAAATAAATAAATTGATGAAAAAATTGGCATATTAATCCTATCTATAAGACTCTCTACTTATATACCATCCGATGGTACCCTACTAGGAACTTATGTTCTTCTAATTGAACTAGCATATCCAATCATTCTTGCCACATAGAAATGTCTGACATCCTTGTGACAATAACAACATGGAGGTTCAAGATGACATATCTTAATGAAAAGGCCAATTCTTTTTCATAAGCTAGGTTGACGAGACTGAGGTCTTCGATTTCTGGGACTTTTAACTTTTGTTTGTGGATCCACGAGCACTCATACATGAAAGCTTTTAAAATAAATAAATTGATGAATACAAAATTGACATATTAATCCTATCTATAAGACTCCAAAGTATAACTGAACTAAAACACATGTTCCTTTAGACTTTGAAGTACCAAAAGACCAAATTGGTGTATGAGACCCATTTGTTTGTGGGACAAGGGACCCCCTCCACGCAATGATTTGACTGCTAAAGTCTACAAAGGTATACATACCCTACCCCCCTATGGATTTAAACATGTGACCCCCAAGGAGGAAACACATGTTCTTAACCATTAGGCCACTCATATATATATATATATATATATTTGTTATTTATTTGTTTTAAAATTGAGTATCTAAAATATATTATGAATTGGTAGTTGGAGGATGCTCTTGACTTCCAAACTATTAGTACCAATTAAATTGTTGGCATTTTAAGTGATTCTTTGGTGGATATTGAGGTAAATCTTAAGCAATAGTTTTGTTATAAATATTGGTTTTGGAATTTTGCAAAACTTAAGATTTTATGGTATTTATAGTAAGTTTGTGTTGTATTTATCCGAAATAAATAGTTTGTCTTGTATGTATCATAAATAAATAATTGTGTGTGATTTGGGGAGTTAATTGGGGTCTACATGGTATATCAAACATTTTATTTGGGAATTTGATAAAATTGTATGATGAAAAAAACCATTTTAAAAACAAAAAATTGTAATTTGCAAGTTTTGACAATAAAAGTAAAATACAAGTAATAGTAGTAGTTATTGACAATGTCACAAGTGTAAATTGAAGTTTTCAAAATGTTTTTCAACAAATAAATTGATGAATAAAAAATTGACATATTAATCCTATCCATAAAGCTCCAAAGTATAACCAAACTAAAACACATGTTTCTCTGGACTTTAATGTAACAAACTATAAAAGCTATCTAATATCACCTAATTAAACATTCATAAGTATACTAACATTTTTGGTTATTTGTATTATAATAATTCATCCTAAAATTTAAATATATCAAGTTTATTATGAAATGTTCATTAAACTAATTTTTGAATGAAACATGAAAAATAAATCATATTTCTAAGCAATTATGTATAGCCGTTTAATTTATTGTTTTTTAAGAAATCTTTAAACAATATCCAAATCCTACCATGAAAGGGAAATTTTTGATTTGCCGACCACCACAAAGGCACAACGATGCAAAAGCAAGACTTACCTCCGATGAAAACTTTTTGAGTCCACAACTATTATTATACCTATTGCGGCATGGTATATAACGATCGATCAACTGTTGACTGCATATTAATCTAACTGTTGATCAAAAATTTGTGAAATTTTATTAAGGTGTGACATTGTAAATGGATTTTTTTATTTTTTTAAATTATGTGAAAACATTTTTGAAGGATGTTATTGGCTGTTCAATTGAATCCCTTTGCTGTGTAGGTGACACGTCTTAAATACAAACCTGTTGCTACAGGTATATTAGCATTCGATATGCCGTTGACCGGTCATAAATGCTAAAGTGTGAGGTCATAAATGCTTGCGTCCTCACTCTCGCACACGATTCATGGCAATAAAGGGTGTCGATGTCGGGCATTAGGTCCCACAGAGTCTCATACATGTCGAACAACCTCAAGAGGCTTTCAATCGAATTTTTTCTTATTGCCACGAATTCCCCAAACGATAGAAGCTTCGTTGTTGACCCCTTGATGAGCTCAATGAAACATAAATCGTTGACACTGTGAAGCCCCTGATTCTGCACATTACACATTGCAATTATTTACCTTGGCGACATGTATTGCATATGCTTATGCTATGCACACTTGTTGTTTCATGGGTAAAAGTGTTAGAGACATACTTACTCCATTTCCTATGGTTTTTAATCCACCCAGATCTTCCGAAAATTTGTAAAGAACTTGCCATTTGGATTTTGTGCTTAATTGCTTTTCATGTGGCATCAAAAATTGTGTGGACAAAAGATCACTGACTCGAGGGAAGGACCATGAGACAGGTGGAGGTAGAGATTTCATTGGGAGTTCATTACAACCCCTGAGAGAGGTGGAGGTAGAGATTTCATTGGGAGTTCATTACAACCCCACATACCTCATTTTACTTGATGATGTCTTTAGTTTACATGATTTATGCTTACATGTCATATTAGACCTTGTGGCTTACTAAAGATTTGGTAGGTGATTGAACGTTAAATTAAATAAACAAGTACAATATTGTTTTTTTTTATTAATAAACAATTTTTTAATAAATAAATAAGTATAATGATATTAAATTACAAGTTAAAGATGATCAAGTGTCATATATATATATATATATATATATATATTTTTTTTTTTTTAAAATTAATACTTTAATCTGACAATTTTTATTAAAACCGGATAAAAAGCCGTAGTCTAAATGTGCTACATTTTTGCCATTTTTTGAGCATATTTTCTGGGGACATTTGCCCGAAATACGATGAGATATTGTTGGATCTGCATATTTGAGTGGTTAAATCTGTATAATCCAAGTGTTCTAGGAGTTTTGCAACACGTTGAATCAATTTTTGCATTCAAAAATGAAATTTAAACAGCATAAAATAATGATTTCGTGTGGATTTATGTTGCTGGATTTCGACGAGGAGGGGAAAATGTAGAACAATTAGACAATGCTGAATAAAAATAGTCATTTCATTATACCCAACCAATAGAAAATTGGGTATTTCAAATTTTATAAATTAATAAAATTAGTTTTATTTTTATAAAAATAAAAATTAATAAAAGAAATTAACAAACTTTTGAAATCCTTATGCAATCTCAAGCAACTAATTGAAAGTCAATACTATTTGACTGAAAAACAATTACAATATACAACCTTTGGGAAGGTATAAAAAAATGTATATTGTGTAACATAAACATGTCAATTGTATTTTTTCTTTACAACATTACATTATTTAAGTTTGTATTCATTAAAAAAATTCCACTTTTAAGCTTCCCTATAACATGCATGAAAAATATGTCTATTACACGGGGTCTTCAGTCAATGAACCTATGACAGAGCGTCTGCATTGATGGGATATTAAAGAATACCCCTAATTTCACTAGATATTGATAAATACCTCCCAAAATCCTTTAGTTGAACCCCCCTCCCAATACA
This sequence comes from Picea engelmannii, assembly GCA_009831015.1. Lineage (NCBI taxonomy): Eukaryota > Viridiplantae > Streptophyta > Pinopsida > Pinales > Pinaceae > Picea > Picea engelmannii. The sequence continues at coordinate 147,782 of ML790086.1, forward strand.
TCTTTCCAATAAAAGAAACCCCTATTTTAACTAGATACCCATTTTATACCCCCCAATACCTATAAACCCCAAGAACCTACAATATATTGAGCTTATTTTTCAGAATTAAAAAACCCCTTTTATGCATGAACATGATAAGATATTGGTCAATGGGGTGAAGCCCCCATGGTTTTTTACTCCAATTACAACGTTACAAATTATAAATCTCTTATGAAATATAACTTTTATATTTAACAAATTTAAATTTATTATTTTTTATTATAAGAAATGCAATTTTGTTTTTTAAGTAAGAAAAAACTTACAATATTCGATTTAATTTTTATCGGTAGAATCTCAAAATTCCAAAATGTAATAACATCATTGTATAAAAATAAAACATGACTATTTAAAATAACTAAACAAAACATCACCATTTGAAATAACCTACTTGTGATTTATCAGGGACATACTTCCTCTATTGCCAAATACCTTTGGGTTTATGTAATTAACTTCTTTCCTGATATATGAGGAAGACACACTCTTATCCAATCGTAAGGAATTTAATGTCACACTCCATGACCTCCTAGATAATATTTGCAAGAAGGTCAATATCACTTATGGTGATTGTTAAGACTACAACAATGAAATCATATACCCTCAAGTAAAATCAAACCTTAATCTCATATAAAAAACCAAATACTATTCATGATTGCACTTTAACCTTTTATTCAAACAATAAAATAAAATCTTACTTTTACAATAACTCATTATTTAATATTGAATTTTCCACTTTAAAATAAAAACAAAGTGAAGAGTGTATAAATTACATCAAAATAATTTAACTTGGACTCACCTTTGCATTGGGAACCATATTTGCATCAAAGAAATAAATATCAAAAGGTTTAAACAAAGTTACAATTTGATTGTGTATGTTTTCACGGTTGGTTATAATTGTCAAAGAATTTCTGGAAATAAACTGTGTAAATGTTGTCGAAACGTCCGACGTTTCAAGTGGACACTCCACTCATCATCAATGACAGTTAAAGATTTGCAATTAGAAAAGAGTATGCTGAAGAATATATATAGTAGGTTAACAATTAACAATTGGACTCTTCGTAAGAAAAATTTAATCTAACCATAACCAATTATATTTCACTTCCATCAACGTATCAACAATCATTGAGAGAAAAAAACTCCTAAAAACTAAGAGCAATGTAGGGAAATGAAAATCTGTCTAAACATATAGATGAATACCCACTAGATCTATGAAAAAAAAAAAAAAAACTAAAAGATCATATTAAGAGATCAATGAAGCCAACTTATCAATTTGTCTAAAGAAATATTTTTCAAAACATTATTAATTAGTAATTGTTTTTAATGATGTAAAGGAATATCTTAAAATCAGGGTAAATCCATTTTAATTCTCGATTTATCATATGTTAAAATCTCTTAAAGTTGCAGTTGCAAACCTTTTCTCAAGTGATCCCTCTCGATGCATGATAGATATAGAGTTAAAATAGATATATGCTCATTCTTTGTGTGTGTGCGTGCGTGCATGTGTGACTTGTCAACTCCATGTTGAGCACATAATGAACTACACATCTCTTGGGCGGTTGGGAGGAATGATTGTTATCCTCCCCACCCACGTTCATTTCCCGCAAGTGACATGTTGATCACTTAAAGAGTATATCATTTTAATGGCTTTGAGCCTTGTTATTGACTGGTCTTATGCCTAGAGGATTCTAGGGTTTGGGTACCATCCTCAAAACCTAAAGGTGCAAGAGAAGCTCACGAAGAGCTAAGAAAAGTGTAAAATTCGTCATGACCAGCATGGAATGGATCATGAATTATAGTGTTAGGGATAAACACTAGCTCTATCTTAGTAAAAAGTGCATGCAAAGGGTAGCTAAGAAATAAATCATTTGAAATATAGACCTTTTGGAATCAATGAACAAGTTAGTGATAATATATTCAAGTTATATCTATCTCCATACATGTGGATGTATTCATTAATAAATGTTGAGAATATGTGATTATTTGAACCATCCATGCTGGATGGAGAAGAAGAAGAATATATTTTATTTATAGTTGAAGACTTTGTGCCTGGTGCACTCAAATATTCCAATAAGGTACAATGTTGCAAAAGAACATTGGGAAAATCATGGATGACAATAAGAAGAACACAAGAAGTACCAAATGGTATGATAGGAAACAAATTACAAAAAAATTTCCTCATCTCTCCTTGATCCCTTTTGGGACCAAAACAAGGAAAATTTTAGGGGATAAATTTTTACTATGGGCTAATTTTCCATGTTTTTTTCCCAAAAAAGATTTGCCAATTTCCATTTTTTTAAAAATGATTTTCCCAAATTCTATAGGATAAAAATATTTTACTCTAAATTGATAAAATTTTCTAGAGACTATATAAAATCCTTAGAAATTTGAATATTGTTGGAGCAGGCTATTTTGGGGTACAACGCAACAAACGAAGCATGCAGTTAAGGAATGAACCAAAGGAAGCAATGCATGCCAGGAAACAAGGAGAAAGAAACCCACAATAGGGAAAAGGAAGCAACGTGTTGAAAAGGAAGGAAAAACAAAGCAGAGTCAAAGCAAGGAATGATTGGATCGAAGAACAACCACGCAGAAGGAGTTACTATGTGGACAAACTAGGCTTAGGGTTTTTACCCAATTTTGGTAGTATAAATAGGCATTGTAAGATCCAAGGAGATCATCTATGAGCTAGTATCAAGAAATTAAGAAGAGTTAGAGTACTTTTTGCACAATTTTGGAGATGTATCTATTTTTGAGTTGTAATTGAGGTTTAGGTCGCAAGCTATGGAGCTTGGTGTGACATTGGTCAGCCTCATGGAGTATAACAAACTTTTGATGTAATGTGTGCAACGCCCTATTTTGCTGAATATGAATAAAGAAGACATATCTTTGTGGACGTAGCCCATGGGGGTGAACCATGGTAAAACATGTGTTATTGTGTGGAATGTTTTATTTTATGATTTGATACACTTATTATGATGAATGCATGAATAGATGAATATGTTAAGGTTAATTTATAGCACTCACTAGATTAGTTATGCATAATGAATGTAAAAGGTTAAATGAATGATAATTTGATGAATGATAACTTTAATGAATGATGAATGTTGAAGTAGAAGAAGAGCAATAGGTCTAACATCCCTTCCATGACTGCAAACATTTGGGTCCTGCAGTCACCCATAATCCATCTTGAGTGAGACTGCGCTGTGCATTCTGTGCACAGTGTTGCCTTCTGGTTTACTAGAGGGGCCGATGGTTTCTAGGGTTTTGTTGGAGAACTAAGGTAGAACCCAGGTCAGCCCATACATCCAAAAAATGGTTCTTTTTCCAAATGGAATTGAGAAGAACATCCTGGAAGGGATCTGTTCAAGAACAATGAAGAAAATGCAGTGGTAGAAAGGGATGTTCAGGCCATGGAATCCAACTAGTAAGCATGAGATTGAAAGATGCTTGGAGACAAAACAAATCAAGTTTGCGCAAAAAGATAACAAAAGCTCCAGGTATACACAATGCCAATATTTGTATAGGTATGTGTTTATTGATTTGCATGAGGCATTTTTCTGTTATTTTCCAGAGTTATTGTAAGAGTAGATATTGAGGTTGAAGGATACCCATCCCACTAATCGGATAAGACCAATAGAGTGGGCTGCTGAGAATATCATGCATTTGGAAAGGGTTAATAATAAATTCACGCACATAATGGATTTCTAGTTAGACAATATTATTGCAGGGTTTATTACAGAATTTGCAGTCGATACAACAAAGTCATACACTGCTATAGAGAAAGAGTTCTTGAAGGGACCCAGAGGAAGGTACATTAGGTATCTTTACACGTCGATCAAGATATTATTACATGATAAAGGCATGATGAAAATTGATTCAGAAAACTAAATCACTTTGCGCGCATGGGGGAACTAGGGGAAGCACTAAGGAAGATATGAGATATGGAGAGGGCTCTGGAGAGAGACTAGAAGAAGGAAGCAATGGACCCAATTATGATGGATGAGGAGCAAACAAGGGAAATCATAAAGAAAGAATGAGTGACACACAACATATGACCCTACCAGTATAAGATCAATAGTAAGAAGAGGGCATCAACCGAGTGAGAGGGTTTGGACAATGAGGGCTTCCTATAACTAGCTTTTTTATTAGCTCTGCTACTGACTATGCTCCACATAATTGCTTCCAAGGATATGTCGTCCCCACAGATGCGCTGCTTGATCTAAACAATGGGAACAATGTGATACCTACAGGCTTGGCTAACCCACCTGGTCGAGAGATTGAGGAATAAAGACATGCACCATATGTTTCAAACTTCTAGACACTTGGATAGGGAAGACATGTAGCTATTACACATGGTCAAAAGTGGTGCCTTCTAAGAATTTCTTAAATGTTGCAAGCTAGAGGGTCCCGGTGGGGCTGCATTTGATGATTATTGGATGATCTCATCTCTAGGGAAATGCATATGCATGCATGTCAATGTACAAACCTCAAGGTTTAGACAATGGATACATGAAGTTAATGCAACGATCAACATGTGTCCATATAGTAATGACTATCATGAGTGGTCATTTACAAAATTATTTTTGGTTCCATTTTAAATAAAACATTTCATGTGGTTAAGGAAATGGTATATTTTTTGTATCCCATATCCCAAAATACATTGATAAACAAAAATTCCACTTTTCCCATGAATCCAACTTGATCTCTTCCCTCCCACCGATTCATCATTCTCCCTCACACTACATCAACACACACATATCTTTGTTTTGTTCTAGTATTTAATTTACTTGAGGCATCGTCCACTCTTTTATTATTCTAGGTGTTTGTCATCGTCCATCCTTGTGTTGAAAATAATTCAACAAGACATTAAATTAAGCACATTGGATTTTTTTTGAAAAGTAGATTTGTGAGACAACAACAAAGTCTTATTCATAATTACCTACCTTAATGATGATTACGTTAATTATATTTATTTATTCTTCATTAATATGTTTCATTTATATAATTGTTTTCATTTACGTTATTTGGATAGTTATTAATATCAACTAGTTGTCATTATGGGTATACTTTTTAGTGAATCTAGGGCTGTATTATTGCATTGGAATCCAACTATCTTATTTAAAAGTCCAATTAATGTGAGGAAACCATCTATCATCCTTGAACTTGGATCTAAGACATATCAAAACTCGAAAAAAAAGGAGGACAATGGAACATTTTATCCACAACTATTCGGAAGTGTTTCACATTTCTCAAGTAATGCTCCCTAAAAATCAAAATAGGGTGGATCACACACAAGCTTCCAACTAGCTAATGGCTAAGGTGCCTCAACCTTATCAACGCAATTCCATGTATATGACTATTTCAGTTAGTGGAAGCAAGGACTTGTTGGTTGTTCCTGTACCATGCATGATAGTGTTTGTCACACACGATTACCGAAAGGAACCCAACCATGCCTCCCTCCTCCAAACTGCATGCCTCCAAGGCTGGGGATTCTTTATATTGACAACGAGTGATGTGTTGAAGTCAAGGCTATATTCAAAGTCATGGTTTGGGAAGGCTCTGACATGAATAAATTCAAGGTTCATGATCATGGAACAATGAGGAGCATATCGTTAATTTTCATACCAAGTTTCACAAAGTTCCAACTTCCATTTAAATAGAGCAACTCAAAATTCCCAAAGTTTGTCTCTTTGTGGTATATAAGTTTCTATCATCACGCACACAAAAGGATTTTCATCAAGGACATCACCGCTACGGTGGCACTTGTTAAACATGCATCAAATTCTTTGCATTCAAAAAGAAAATCAAATCCTAAATCATCGGTTATGTATTTATAAAGTGTTAAGTTGTCAAAGTCAATGAAAAGCTCTACTAGTCATCTTTATAAATAGTTTTCCAAATCCAAGTTAAGAAATTTAAAAATTATATGGGAAACTATAATTTGCGTCTACAAAGACGAACCAAAAGGAAACAAACGAAATTAGAAATTAGCAGCAAAGCTGCTTATACTTGCCTTTTAAATGTACAATAGTTGTCTGTAATCCAAACTGAAAAGTTAAAATAATTATGAAACACTTGAAACTTGTGATAATGTATTACTTGTGTATAGATTAAAAGTAAAATAAAAGGAATAATAACAATTATTGACATTGTCACATGTATAAATTGAATTTTCAAAAAGTTTTTAAAATAAATAAATTGATGAAAACAAATTGGCATATTAATCCTATCTACAAGACTCTCTACTTATAGTCCATCCGATGGTACCCTACTAGGAACTTATGTTCTTCTAACTGAACTATCATATCCAATCATTCTTGCAACATAGAAATGTCTGACATCCTTGTGACAATAAAAACATGGAGGCTCAATATGACATATCTTAATGGCAAGGCCAATTCTTTTCCATAAGCTAGGTTGACAGGACCAGGGTCTTCACTTGCTAGGACTTTTAACATTTGTCTGTGGATCCAAAGACACTCATACATGAAATATTTTAAAATAAATTTGCTAGGTCTTTTAACTTTTTTTCTGTGGATCCAAAGACACTCATACATGAAAGCTTTTAAAATAAATAAATTGATGAATAAAAAATTGGCATATTAATCCTATCTATAAGACTCCAAAGTATAACCAAACTAAAACACATGTTCCTTTAGACTTTGAAGTACCAAACGACCAAATTGGTGTATGAGACGCCTTTGTTTGTGGGACAAGGGACCCCCTTCGCGCAACGATTTGACTGCTAAGTCTACAAAGGTATACATACCCTACCCCCCTTTGGATTTGAACATGTGAGCCCCAAGGAGGAAACACATGTTCTTAACCATTAGCC
>ML790086.1:154750-169540 GCA_009831015.1 Picea engelmannii
TATAAGAAAACAATATATATACTTTTATTTATTTGTTTATTTGTTTTAAAATTGAGTATCTCAAATATATTATGAAATGGTAGTTGGAGGATTCTCTTGACCTCCAAACTATTAGTACCAAAGAAATTGTTGGCATTCTACGTGATTCTTTGATGGGTATTGAGGTAAATCTTAAGCAATAGATTTGTTATAAATATTGTTTTTGGAATTTTGCAAAACATTAAGATTTTATGGTATTTTTAGTAAGTTTGTGTTGTATTTATCCTAAATAAATAGTTGGTCTTGTATGTATCATAAATAAATAATTGCATGTGATTTGGGGATTTAATTGGGGTCTACGTGGTATATCAAACATTTTTTATTTGAGAATTTAATAAAATTGAATGATGAAAAAATCTATTTTAAAAACAAAAAATTGTAATTTGCAAGTTTTGATAATAAAAGTAATAGTAGTAATTATTGACAATATCACAAGTATAAATTGAAGTTTTCAAAATGTTTTTTAATAAATAAATTGATGAATAAAAAATTGACATATTAATCCTATCCATAAAACTCTGAAGTATAACCAAACTAAAACACATGTTTCTATGGACTTTAATGTAACAAACTATAAAAGATTCTAATATCACCTAATTGAACATTCAAAAATATCCTAACATTTTTTGTTATTTGTATTATAATAATTCATCCTAAACTTTTAATATTTGAAATTTCTTATGGAATGTTTATTAAATTAATTTTCGAATGCAACTAGAAAAATAAATCATATTTCTAAGCAATTATGTATAACTGTTTAATTTGTTGTTTTTAAGAAATCTTTAAACAATATCCAAATCTGACCATGAAAGGAAAATTTTTGATTTGCTAACCACCACAAAGGCACAACGGTGCAAATGCAAGGCACAGTGATGCAAAAGCAAGACTTACCTCGGGCGATTTTTTTTGAGTTCGTACCCTTTTTTATACCCCCCCAATACCTATAAATCCCACATCCCCCAATACCTACAATATATTGACCTTATTTTTCACAATTAAAAAACCCCTTTTATGAATGAACATGATAAGATATTGGTCAATGGGCTGAAGCCACTGGTTTTTTACTCCAGCGACAACTTTACAAGTTATAACTCTCTTATGAAATTTAACTTTTATATTTAACAAATTTAATTTTCTTATTTTTTATTATAAGAAATGCAATTTTTTTTTTAGGTAAGAAAAAACTTACAATATTCAATTTAATTTTTATTGGTAGAATCTCAAAATTCCAAAATGTAATAACATCATTGTATACAAATAAAACATGACCATTTAAAATAACTAAACAAAACATCACCATTTGAAATAACCTACTTGTGATTTATAAGGGGACATACTTTCTCTATTGCCAAATACCTTTGGGTTTATGGTAATTAACTTCTTTCCTTTTATATGCGGAACACACACTCTTAGCCAATCATAAGCAATTTAATGTCATACTCCATGATCTCCTAGATAATATTTGCAAGAAGGTCAATATCACTTATGGTCATTGTTAAGACTATAACAATGAAATCATATACCTTCAAGTAAAATCTAACCTTAATTTCATATAGAAAACCAAATACTACTCATGATTTCACTTTAACCTTTTATTCAAACAATAAAATAAAATCTTACTTTTACAATAACACATTATTTAATATTGAATTTTCCACTTTAAAATAAAAACAAAGTGAAGAGTGTATAAATTACAACAAAATAATTTAACTTGGACTCACCTTTGCGTTGGGAACCTTATTTGCATCAAAGAAATAAATATCAAAAGGTTTAAACAAAGTTACAATTTGAGTGTGTATGTTTTCATAGTTGGTCATAATTGTCAAAGAATTTCTGGAAATAAATTGTGTAAATGTTGTCGAAACTTCCGACGTTTTGAGTGGACACTCCACCCATCATCAAGGACAGTTAAATCTTTGTGATTATAAAAGAGTATGTTGGAGAATATATATAGCGGGTTAACAATTAACAATTGAACTGTTCGTAAGAAAATTCTAATCTAACTATAACCAATTATATTTCACTTCCATCAACGTATCAACAATCATTGAGAGAAAAAAACTCCTAAAAACTAAGAGCAATGTAGGGAAATGAAAATCCGTCTAAACATATAGATGAATACCCACTACATCTATGAAAAATATAAAAAAACTAAAAGATCATATTAAGAGATCTATGAAGCCAACTTATCAAATTGTTTAAAGAATAAAGATTTTTTAAAACATTATTAATTAGTAATTGTTTTTAATGATGTAAAGGAATATCTTAAAATCATGGTAAATCCGTTTTAATTCTCGATTTATCATATGTTAAAATCTCTTAAAGTTGTAGTTGCAAACCTTTTCTCAAGTGATCCCTCTCAATGCATGATATATATAGAGTTAAAATAGATCTATGCTCATTCTTTGTGTGTGTGTGTGTGTGACTTGTCAACTCCATGTTGAGCACAAAATGAGCACAAAATGAATATATATATATATATATATATATATAGTCAATTGGGTTTAGCTTGGGCGGTTGGGATGAATGATTATTATCCTCCCCACCCACATTCATTTCCCGCAAGTGACATGTTGATCACTTAAAGAGTATATGATTGTAATGGATTTGAGCCTTGTTATTGAATGGTCTTGTGCCTTGAGGATTCTAGGGTTTGGGTACCATCCTCAAAACCTAAAGGTGCAAGAGAAGCTCAGGAAGAGATAAGAAAAGTATAAACTTTTTCATGACCAACATGGGATGGATCATGAATTTAGTGTTAGGGATAAACACTAGCTCTATATTAGTAAAAAGTGCATGCAAAGGGTAGCTAAGAAATAAATCATTTGAAATATAGACCTTTTGGAATCAATGAACAAGTTAGTGATAACATATTCAAGTTATATCTATCTCCATACATGTGGATGTATTCATTAATAAATGTTGAGAATATGTGATTATTTGAACCATCCATGCTGGATGGAGAAGAAGAAGAACATATTTTGTTTATAGTTGAAGACTTTGTGCTTAGTGCACTCAAATATTTTCAATAAGGTACAATGTTGCAAAAGAATTTTGGGAAACTCATGGATGACAATAAGAAGATTGCAAGAAGTACCAAATGGTATGATAGGAAACAAATTACAAAACAATTTCCTCATCTCTCCTTGATCTCTTTTGGGACCAAAACAAGGAAAATTTTAGGGGATCAATTTTTACTATGGGCTAATTTTCCATGTTTTTTTTCCCAATTTCCGTTTTAAAAAAAATGATTTTCCCAAATTCTATAGGATAAAAATATTTTACTCTGAATTGCTAAAATTTTCTAGAGACTATATAAAATCCTTAGAAATTTGAATATTGTTGGAGCAGGCTATTTTGGGGTATAATGTAGCAAACGAGGTAGATAGTTAAGGAATGAACCAAAGGAAACAACACACACCAAGAAATGAGGAGAACACAACACACAAGAAGGAAAAGGAAGCAACATGTCCGAAAGGAAGGAAAAATAGAGCAAAGTCAAAGCAAGGAATGATTGGATCGAAGACCAACCATGCACAAGGAGTTACTATGTGGACAAACTAGGGTTAGGGTTTTTGTAATGGGTTTTTACCCAATTTTGGTAGTATAAATAGGCATTGTAAGATCCGAGGAGATCATCTATGAGCTAGTATCAAGAAAATAAGAATAGTTAGAGTACTTTTTTGCGCATTTTTGGAGTCAGTTTTGGAGATGTATCTGTTTTTGAGTTGTAATTGAGGTTCAGGTCGCAAGCTATGGAGCTTGGTGTGACACTGGTCAGCCTCATGGAGTATAACAAACTTTTGATGTAATGTGCACAATGCCCTATTTTGCTGAATATGAACAAAGAAGACATATCTTTGTGGACGTAGTCCAGGGGGGGTGAACCACTGTAAACCATGTGTTATTATGTGGAATGTTTTCTTTTATGCTTTGATACACTTATTATGCTGAATGAATGAATAGATGAATCTGTTAAGGTTAATTTATAGTGCACACTAGATTAGTTATGCAGAATGAATATAAAAGGTTAAATGAATGATAGCTTTGATGAATGCTGAATGTTGAAGTAGAAGAAGAGTAATAGGTCTAACAACCCCATGAGAAACATCCCTTCCATGACTGCAGACATTTGGGTCCTGCAGTCACCCATAATCCATCTTGGGTGAGATTGCATTGTGCACTCTATGTGCAATGTTGCCTTCTGGTTTACTAGAGGGGCCGATGATTTCTAGGGTTTTGTTGGAGAACTAAGGTAGAACCTAGGTCAACCCATACATCCAACAAATGGTTCTATTTTTGGCTGGAACTGAGAAGAACATCCTGGAGTGGATATGTTGAAGAACAATGAAGAAAATGCAGTGGTAGAAAGGGATGTTCAGGCCATGGAATCCAACTAGTAAGCAAGAGATTGAAATATGCTTGGAGACAAAGAAACTCGAGTTTGTGAAGAACGATAATAGAAGCTCCAAGTATACATCGTGCCAATATTTGCAGAGGCATGTGTTTACTGATTTGCATGAGGCATTTTTCTGTTATTTTCCAGATTTATTGTAAGAGTGGATAATGAGGTTGAAGGATACCCATCCCATTAATCAGATAAGGCCAATAGAGTGGACGACTGAGAATATCACGTTTTTGGAAAGGGTTAATAATAAATTGACACGTGCAATGGATTTCTGGTTAGACAATATTATTGTAGGGTTTATTACTGAATTTGCAGTCGATACATTGAAGTCATACACTGCTATAGAGAAAGAGTTCTTGAAGGGACACATATGAAGGTACATTAGGTCTCTTTACACGTTGATCAAGATCTTATTACATGATAAAGGAAAAATGGAGTCATACAACTAAATCACTTTGCGCATATGGGGGAACTAGAGGAAGCACTAAGGAAGATCTGAGATATGGAGAGGGCTCTAGAGAGAGACTAGAAGAAGGAAGAAATCTACCCCATTATGATGGATGAGGACCAAATGAGGGAAAGAATAAAGAAAGCAGGAGTGATGCACAACAGATGACCCTACCAGTATAAAATCAATAGTAAGAAGAGGGCATCAGCCGAGCGAGAGGGCTCAAACAATGATTATGAAGAGGTAGAGGATGCCCATGTGACGTGGTAGATTAAGGAATTCCTACGGGACACATATGAGAGGAAAACCAAAGGTCAAGGGTTCGACACATAAGAAGGATATCCATTCCATATCAGAATTAGTTTGGAACCCACAACCCCATGTGCTACTAAGACATCTGAAGAAGAAAAATTGGTTAACCAACAAATGATTAGTGGTAGAAGGATTTTTACAGGACGAGGGTCCAGTGGAAGTTCAAGTAGAAGTATAAGTTCAACTAGTAGTAGTCAAGTATATACACCACACGGAGGTGGTAGTACAACGAAATTCACAATGGCAGGAGTAGATCCAACTATTAGGTTACCAAAATTCCTTGGAGAAGGGTCAAAGGACCCAGATAAACATTTGTTCATTTGTGAAAATATTTGGGCAGCTAAGAAGATTACATATGAAGATACAAAGGTTGCGCATTGGAAATCACATTCAGAGACCGCACATTAGATTGGTACATGGGACTTGCAGTAAACAACCCACATGGATTTCCTACAACTCTTGCAGACGTGAAAAAGTCTTTAATCAATGAATTTCAGAAACGAAGTTCAGAGGATCAGTTCATGAATGAGATGATAGATATTAAGCATAAGCCAGGAAAATCAGTTTGGGAGGTTGACTAAAAGTTCAAAAGGTTAAAAGGTAAGTTGAAGTACCCTATTACTGATATGAAACATAGACATTTGTTTGTTAATTCTTTATTTCCACACTTGAAGTATCCTTTGAGGCATCAAAAGTTCTAAAGCCAGGCTTAGGCTTTGCAAGCAACCTTGTAGTTAGAGGAAAATCAATATAATCATACATATCCAATTGTGGAAGAGCAAAGAGAAGATATAAATAATCTGACATTTTAGTTGAATCAAAATAAGGGAAAGGAAAAGAGGGAAGATGTCTAGTGCACATTTTGTAGAACAAAATCTCATCATAAGAATGAGTGCCCAACCTTTACGCAATACTTGGGGATATGAATGCCGAATCCTTTACCCCCAAGAGAACCATGGTGTGAGATATGTAGAACACATAGACATGATCCTTATCATTGTCCCATGATGCAGAAGTATCAAACAATACCAAAGACTACATTTTGTAATTTTTGCAAGTTAGTTGGACATGAAGACAATGAATGAAAAACCTTGGAAATAATGAAGGAGAGGACTTCATATACTTATAGGTTACATGATGAATTGATGACAGGGAAAACTGCACAGTAGCCACATTGTAATACCATGCAATAGTTCACAACACAACCATAATATAATAACGCACAACAGTTTGGAGCACCACTGCAGTATAATAACGCGTAACAGTGCACATCGCCACCACAATACAATAATGCACAACCGCAGTATAATCAAGGATCACAGTACAATACATTGCACATAGAAAATCAAGGAAGCAGAGGAGGCTCCAGAGGAAGAGGCCATGGAGGAAGAGGATTTGGAGGAGGTAGAGGACCAATAGTTTGTCACAACTGTCATAAAACTAGACACTATGCAAGATATTGTTCACAACCACTTGTGACGTGTATGTATTGTTGCACATCAGACCATGAGAAAGAAGAATGTCCAACACTTCTGGTAAAGATACAGGACACGAGGAACCATAACAATAAAAATAGAGAAGAGGACGGGAAGAAGATCCATATAGTTACTAGAGGATGAGCCAATACTAAAGTAGATGCAACAAAGAAGGAGTAGGATCAATACCAGTAGGTCGAGAAGAATACAACACCTGAGAAAAAATTTGATGCACATTAAGAGAAGGAGAAATTCAAGGAGGATAGACATGATATTTTGAAGGAAAATATTGCTTCTACTTTAGGAAAAAAGCCAATAGATGATTTACTAGTGTATGACATGCCTCCCTTATTTGATCATACCAATAAAGATCAGCCTGCAGAAAATGTCAGTAATTTAAGAAACTTTTTGGTATCTTGTGTAAAGCTATTAAATGATAAGTCATCTCTGCAAGTGTTAAAAAATCTATTAGAAAAGTTTAATTCCGGGAAAGAATGGGTATAGACAGTAAACTAGGTCCATAAGAAGAGAAGAACAAGTAGAGAATTCAGGTTGAATGCAAACATTGTAGATTTCAATATGGGGGATATTATATTAGACTTAGGGTCTGTAGTAAATGTTCTGCCTAAGAATACATGGGGAGCTATGGGGGATCCTACAAGAGGGTATTCACCTATTCAGTTGAAGTTATAAAATCAACATAGAGTGGTGCAAATTGGTAGATTGAAGGGAATACCAATAGATATATATGGTGTGTGCACCTTGGCATACTTTGAAGTGATTGACATAGTAGATAACACTTCACCCTATCCAACATTGTTGGGACTGGATTGGGCATTTGATAACCAAGATATTATCAATTTGAAGACCAAGAAGATGATCTTTGAATCAAGAGAATACATGGTTATTGTGCCATTATATCCTTTAGAAGGAGGAAGGTATGTTGAACCTGCGACATAAAATTTTATTACACAAGATATAAATCAGTTGTATAGAACTATCACGTGCAGAGAGGATTACATCAACCCAACTATAGATGGAATGATGAGTTGGAGGAGTATTAGTTCTTGTGCTTCAAACTCTGACACATAACTGAAGAACTGGTAGTAGCGATTACATGAATTATCTACAAGAAGATGTCCCAGAATGACGCGTGTGCTAAGATGGGTTGGTACAGAGGTAAGAAAACCTCCTACTTTTTATGGTCAGAATAATTTAGAGGAATTATTAAGAAATTCTGAGGTAGAAGTTTTGGAGAACCAAATATTGTCAGCATTAGACATTGCCTTGAAATCAACACTTTCCCGTTGGTAGGGTACTCATAAGGAAAAGATCAATACTTGGTTTTAATGTAAGAGATTATTGCACATTAGATTTGGCACAGAGTATGAGAACATATTTTTGGAAAAGTATGATTGAATTGGATAACCCAGAGAACATGTAAACATATGCATGGTCCAATCGAGATCAATACCACTAGAAGAATGACCTCATCAATTTATTCACACATTAGAAGGCATTCCAAGGAATTGGTACACAGAATTGGAACAATGTAGGGAAATTTCAAATTCGGAAGAAATGCAACATAATTTTGTCATCACATTTGCCTTTGAACATGAGAGTCTAGAGATAGATACAACACTGAAGGTGGTAAGATACATGGGTTTTGATATACTTGAAGTGGAAATAGTGACAAATTATCAAAACCAGAAGCGACAGACAGTCAGACAATTGCTACATTGTTGTCATGTCGCAGAAGAAGAAGATCCAACAGAAGAAAACCCACACAATATTCAGATTCCAGAAGTTGAAGGGAAAATAGAATTAGAGGGTCCACAATTGGAATCATAATATTATCCTACACCTTTGAAGATAAAGAAGGTAAATATTGGAACAACAAAAAACCCAAAGATTGCAAGTATTGGAGATTACTAGGATAATCATATAGTAGAAAGAATAACAAAGTTACTGTGCAAATACAATGATTTTTTTCCGGCAACATTTTTTAGAGATGGAGGGATTAACAGGAGAACTAGGAGAGATGGATATCCCTTTGAAACCATATGCTAGGCCAATAAGAAAAATACCCTACAGGTTAAATCTAGTGTATAAGCAAAAAGTGAAGGCATAAATTGACAAGATGTTAGAGGCTAGTGTCATAGATCCTGTGGAAGAATAAGAATAGATTATCTCTATGGTAGTGTAGGAAAAGAAGCAATGGGGAATAAGGATCTACGTTGACTTGAGGAAGCTGAATGATTTTTTCCTGCATGATCCTTTTCCTACCCCATTTACAAATGAAGTACTGGAGAATTTCAGAGGCCAATAAGCATATTCATTTACAGATGGGTTCTTAGGGTATCACCAGATCATAATAGTACCAGAAGATCAACATAAGACTAGATTTTATACAGAATGGGGATCATATTAGTACACAATGATGCCTTTTGGATTGAAGAATGCACCTCCAATTTTTTTCAAAGTAGTAGTAGCAACATTCACATATTTTTTTCATAAGTTTTTGAAAGTTTATTGGATGACTGGACAATGTTTAATTTATTGAAGGATCATGTTGAAGTACTTAGATTGATTTTAGACAGGTGTAGATAGTGTCAGATTTCATTGAATATTAAGAAATGCATTTTCAACGCACCTTTTGGTATTTTGTTAGGGAATTTGGTGTGTAAATAAGGTTTGCTGGTTGATCCTGCCAAAATTACCATCATAGTTAATTTACCACCACCTAAGTCAGTGTGCCAGTTGAAAAGTAAACTTGGTCATACATGGTATTACAAGAAATTAATAAGGGGATATGCACATATTACTATGCTGATGGAGAAATTATTGAAGAAGGACATCAAGTATCAATGGAATGAGGAGTGCCAACATAGTTTGGATATTTTGAAGGAGAAAATGGTGAATATGTCGATTTTAGTTTTTCCAGACTGGTCAAAATAATTTCATGTGCATGTGGATGCATCTTCAATAACACTTGGAGCAGTATTGACAGAACCAGGAGAAGGTGATATAGATCAACCTATAGCATTTGCAAGAAGAAATCTGTCAGATTTAGAGAAACATTACAATACTACTGAAAGGGAAGGTTTTTCCATGGTATATGCACTACAAAATTTCAGACATTATTTGTTAGGCCAACATTCCAAGATGTTTACAGACCACTCAACTCTTAGATATTTGGTCAATAAGCCAGTGTTGGGGGGAAGAATATGCAGATGGATACTGTTGTTTCAGGAGTTTTATTTTTAAGTTGTGGTGAATCCTGAAACATTGAATGTAGGGATACATCATCTGTCAAGGATAAATAATGGAGAAGAACCGAGGAGATTGGAGGACAATTTCACAGATGCCCAACTATTTTCAATGCAGATTGCAGATGACTATTTGGCTGACATTATTGAGTTTTTGAGTACATGATTTTCCCCAAGAGAATTTATATTTGCGCAGAAGAAAAAATTGGTGCTTAGAGATGCATACTACCAAATGATTACAGATCACTTGTACAAACTTGGTGCATACAACATTTTTAGGAGATGTTTCATAGAGAATGAACGTCCTATCATTTTGGCATAAGAACATGAAGGAATAGCTGGAGGTCATTATGCAGGGAAATATATTGTGCATAAGATACTATGCCCAAGACTCTAGTGGCAAACAATTCACAAGGATGAAAAGGAGTACTATCAGAATTGTGATGTCTCTCAGAGGGTTGGAAATCCATCCAGAAGAAATGAGATGCCATTGAGACCTCAGATAAATTTGCAAGTGTTTGGAAAGTAGGCAGTAGACTTTGTAGGTCCAATTAATCCACCAGATAGAAGATCAAGAGAAAGATATATTATTATAACAACATAATATTTAACCATATGGGCTGAGGAAACAACAATGAGGATTGTAGCACAGATACTGCAATGCACTTCTTATTTGAACAAGTATTCACAAGATTTGGATGCCCTAGAATTCTGATGAGTGATCAGGGGACTCATTTTATTAATACTATTATCTAGACAATGCTTCAAGAATTTGAGATATATCATTAGAAGAGCACTCCATATCACCCTTAGGCTAATGGAACAGTGGAATCATTTAACAAGATTTTGGAGAATTCCTTAACAAAGATTTGCAATGTAAACATGGATGATTGGGATATGAAGGTACCAATAATATTATGGGCCTATAGAACTACATGAAAGAAGCTAACAGGGAAAACACCTTTCAGGTTGGTGTATGGACAAGAAGCAATAGTTCCCTTGGAGTATTTGATACTTAGTGAGTGCATTGAAGCCATTACCAACATGACAGAAAGAGGTGCAACACGGGAAATATTGGCTGAAATTATGGAATTAGAGGAAGACAAGATCATAGATATTTTCCATCAAGAAGTACAAAAAACAAAGGACAAAGATTGGCATGGAAAACATATCAAGAAGAAGAAATTTAAGGAAGGATATATGGTTCTCATCTATGACATTAAATACTTGCAACACCCATGGAAGCTCAGAATGCATTGGCTAGGGCTATATGAGATAAAGTCTGTCACAGATGGAGGTGCTGTGAAATTGCAGGATTTAGCAGGAAAGGAAGTTCAAGGTTTGGTGAATGGTAGTCGACTAAAACTATATAGGGACATTCGACCTAATAACCCTCAGTAATTGCAACATAAAATTTAGACTTGTACATATTGTATATAGTAGGAATTAAAAGAGAAAAAGAGAAGAAAAAAGTGGAAAAATGAGAAAAATCCAAAAAGAAGTAGGTAGAAGAATAAGTGATAGACATATAGTTGAAGGATATAGCACAAAACAAAATCTAGAAAAAGGTATGATAGAACTTGAAGACACCGCGTGACATAAAGGAAGATATCATGTGCCAGACAAATGTGATAGAATGAAAGCACAACGCGACAAGACAAAAAGTGGTTGGAAAAAGAAAAAGGAAATAAACAAGAAAGTGGGATACGACAGAGCATTAATGACATGCCTTATAAAAGAAGGAAACTTTCAAGGTAAGCTTCATTGTGAATTAGAGCAGACAAAGAGCTAAGGAGAGAAAATCGAGCAAACACATAGAGCGACTAGGTATCCCCGAAGTTTTTAGCATCAATTCAGAGCACTAGGGTAGTATGGCGCCACCCAAATTTGGAGCATCCAGTCAAATGTCAGGGATAACCCGCAAAAACACTGGATCACCATAGGAGAAAGTACCCAAAGTGGAAAACCCTAGTGAACAAGAACTAAAAAATTTGGGTCATTTTGCGACGACTATTTCGATGCTCTTGCGACGTTATGTCGTGGATATTGTGACGAATCTTGAGTCTCTAAAATGTCATTTTATGGCACGTGGAAATTTCGACGAACTTGAATTAACGTCACAAGAGAGACAACCCTAGGGAACTTCTCATAATTGTGACAAAAAAATAAATATCGTCGCCAATACGACAATATAGGCAAACTAAGTGAAACCAACAATTCGTCTCAATTGCGATGACCATTCCGATGACAATTTTCATTGTCTTTGTGGCAAATTCGTTGCAACAATTTCTATTGTCGTCGCACTTGCGACGACATTGAAACCAACAGTTCGTCTCAATTGCGACGAAATTTTTCGTTGTCTATATAGAAAATTCGTTGCAACAATTTTTATTGCCGTCGCACTACTGATGACAACATTTTTTTTTGTTTATATACGGTTTCGTCGCAGGAACGACAACATTTCTTTGTTTATATAGCAAATTTGTCGCAACAATTTTTATTATTGTCGCACTTGCGATGAGAACATTTTTTTTGTTTATATACGGATTCGTCGCAGGAACGATAACATTTCTTTGTTTATATAGCAAATGAATCACAACAATTTTATTGTCACCACACTTGCGATGCCAACATTTATTTGTTTATATAGCGAATTCGTCGTAGGTATATTAGTTTCATCGAAAGTGCGACGGAAAATATTTATTTAAAAAAAATAAAAAAATATTATTTTAGGTGGCAATATTAATATTAATATTACCATATTAATAACTATCAATAGAAAACATTGACATTATTTATTATTTATATTAATAACTTCTTTTGCATGGGGTCTTGGTGTTTTTTCCAACAACCAAGCAAAAGCTTATGCACTTTGGAAATGATTGAAAATTTCTAAAGGTTCATGTGCTCAATCATTGGTTGTAGTGAGAGATTCAAATACAATCATTAACCATATGGAATTCATTGTGCGCTAAAATAATCTCATTCAAGGTTACAAGGTTACATATAAAATAAATAATGCAATATAGAAGATGAAATACTCAAAGAAAATGTGTCTAAACTGAAACATGTGCTTGGGTGGTACAACAACTATTTGATAATACTTATTTCAATAGGTCAATGACAATGTATATCTTTGATGTAAGATTTTCACATGGTGTATTTTACAAATACAAAACACAATCCTAAGACTCTAACACAACACTAATGACCTTCACTCAAATAGTTAAATAGTAATTAGGCCTTCCAAGTGATTCAATGTATGGTGATGCAACCCACCATAGAAAATACATGAAGGCATGAGAGGCACTATGATTCCACTATAGGGGAAGATGAAAGGGGACCTATGGGAAAATAAATCCTCTTTCTCAAAGGTCATTCTCAGAACTCATATTTTTCTACAATGTTCCTTAAATGAAGCCATATACCTTCTTTGACTTATCAACCAATCCTTGAATCTATGTAAGAGGTTGGTGGGGAAAGTCTTTTCACATAATAATGGGAGCATGGGTTGAGTACAATCTTCAAGCCATGTGAAGTGTAAGATTCCTACATTCTGCTAGTTATAGGTAATGTCATCCATCATTTCCACCAATGATATCATTGTCATTGACTCTAACATTGTGGGAAGCACTCTAACATTAATTCTCTACATATTTCAAGTTTTATTCTCCATTTCCAACCCATACCAATTTGGAAATTAACCAAAATCAACATCAAGAAGAGGAAAATTGTAGACTTTGGATGAAATATAGTGGTTGTAGGTGAGCATATAGGATAGGGAAGATAAAAATTCATTATTCACTATCCATTATATAATCTTTATATCCTTGAGAGACAAATACAATTCTTTTAGGAAATTCTTAGAAAGAATACAATAGATCAAGCTCTTTCTATCCACACTAAAGAGAACTAGAGAGAATAATATATTTAAGGGACCATGAAGTACATAAAGTGAATATATTCCTTATGTTGCATGTTGTAGTGGAAGAGAGTTCCTTATCTATCACGGGATGAATCATATTCTTGTAATGCTTTGTGTTGAGAAGGTTAGGTAAGAATGTGAGTAGAAAGGTTAGGATGAGAAATATAGAATCTTATTGCTTGGTTTTTTCACCATGGTGGCCTCATAGCCTAGGTTGGTGGTAGTATCTACACTAGATGGTTGTGGTTCAATGTAAATTTTCTCTTACATGACCAATCTCTTGGACCAATTTTTGTTAAAAGATAAGTCTCATTCTTTTGTTTATGAATATGCAAAATTACTATGCATATTTTTTTGTTTATGAATATGCAAAATTACTATTACTCCGAGTCATAAAAAAATTATGTGTTATGCATGCTATGTGTCATTTTTTTTTTCTTCGATTTTGAATTTAAGTATACAAGGAAATAAAGGAAAATTTCATGACGCAAGAGAAGAAAATGATTTATACCTTTTCGTAAATGTGTTTTAGATCGTGGAGGTGACCACCCTTCAAACCTGCATTTTTCAAAGACATTAAAAGGTTATGTTAAGAACCAAAGACTGAATACAAAAGCACCACAATAGATACACAAGAACAATATGCAAAATCTTCTTTATTACTATCAAACCCTTAGGGTAGGGCAACACTATACAATGGATCCTATTATGGAAGGGATCCTCTCCTGTTCACTTGCCTCTTCGAGGGGGACTCCTCCTATTGAGCTACCGCTCCAAATACAATATTTCTCTTCATGTCCAATTACATTGCTTGAACTCCTTTATATAGTGCTACCATCACCTAAGAACATTCTAGAGGAGGAATCTTCTAGAAGTATAACCTTCTAAGAAGTCCTCTTACATTTATTATATCT